>JACXGM010016584.1:0-20439 GCA_016801145.1 Umbra pygmaea | reverse complement strand
TATTTAGTGAGTCAAACTACAGAGGAGCATCAGGTGATTCAGTGTTTAGGGAGTCAAACTACAGAGGAGCATCAGGTGATTCAGTGTTTAGGGAGTCAAACTACAGAGGAGCATCAGGTGACTCAGTGTTTAGGGAGACAAACTACAGAGGAGCATCAGGTGACTCAGTGTTTAGGGAGACAAACTACAGAGGAGCATCAGGTGATTCAGTGTTTAGGGAGTCAAACTACAGAGGAGCATCAGGTGACTCAGTGTTTAGGGAGACAAACTACAGAGGAGCATCAGGTGACTCAGTGTTTAGGGAGTCAGACTTGGAATTTTTAGGTGGCCAAGTTGATTCCTGTGAAATCCAAATCATGACGTGTCCTTGAGCAAGGCATTTTACCCTAAGTTACTGCAGGGGCTGTTCCGGTACTAACTGTAAGTCACTCGGGGTCGCAGCGTACGCTAAATGGCCATGATGTCATTCAAATATACATTGACTATTAATTTATTATTTGAATAATTGACAATATATGTGTCCTTGAGAAGAGGGAAAGGTAGCACAATCTGATTAGTCAAGTACTGACCCTGACCCTAACTCTACAAAACCATTCTGAACTGGAACTGAAATGCTGCAAACATTATGAATTCCATTCAGATTGTAAATCTTACTCTAACCTTTCCATCTACACTCCATAGCTTGTATCCTACCTGGCTACAGGAGGTTTATGGCCACTTACTCACTATTCTACACCTTAAAATAAGACAGCAGTTAGAACAATTATAAAATATTGTGATATACAATTAATTTACCATAGAGTAGTATATATGTAGTATATATGTAGTATATATGTAGTATATATGTAGTATATATGTAGTATATATGTAATACACCAGCAGTATATATATGTAGTATATATGTAGTATATATGTAGTATATATGTAGTATATATGTAATACACCAGTAGTATATATGTAGTATATATGTAATACACCAGCAGTATATATGTAGTATATATGTAATACACCAGTAGTATATATGTAGTATATATGTAGTATATATGTAGTGTATATGTAGTATATATGTAATACACCAGCAGTATATATGTAGTATATATGTAGTATATATGTAGTATATATGTAGTATATATGTAGTATATATGTAGTATATATGTAGTGTATATGTAGTATATATGTAATACACCAGCAGTATATATGTAGTATATATGTAGTATATATGTAGTATATATGTAGTATATATGTAGTATATATGTACCAGTAGTATATATGTAGTACACCAGCAGTATTCAGATCTAACCCTACTAAGGCCTGCTAGTTTTCTGTTCTACCGTATCATTAATTTCACCCACCTGGTGAATCTCAATAAGTCTGAGTGTGGATGGAGTGTAACTGGCATTTAGTCCAGACTACCGTATGAGTGGCCTACGACATTTAATGTCATATCTATCCCAATATCCCAAATGTTGGTTGTCCCTGTGAACCTCAGGATGCCCAACTGCACCTTGATGATGCCGTCCGCGCCTCAGAGGACATGAAGGAACAGGCGGCCATGGTGGAGCGAAGGAACGGTCTGATGGTGGCTGAAATCGAGGAGCTGAGAGCTGCTCTGGAGCAGACAGAGAGAGGCCGCAAAGTGGCTGAAACTGAACTGGTAGATGCCAGCGAGCGTGTTGGACTGCTGCACTCCCAGGTATGAGACAAAACAACCACTATTTGGTAATTAAGATGTATTAAATTCCATGCTAATAAAAACTTAAGCATAATTTATACGATCCTACATAAAAATCATCATGCGAGCACTACGAAACGTACAGTCTTTTGCACTTATACAAGTTATATAGTATGCTTGTTAATATATAGTACTTTCCATTGACTAGAATAATAAGGACATGCATATTAAATATAAGCTGTATGTAATCAGCCTGCCCTCTACAATCTATGATAATCAATCAATCAAATATATTTTATAAAGCCCTTTTTACATCAGCAGTTGTGACAAAGTGCTTTAACAGAAATGGAAATGGGAATGGGTGGGCTGTGACCACAGTCTTTGGTTAGCATCAACACAATTCAGTGGTGTTAAGAAGGGAAAACAGGAAACAAACCGGAGATGTAAAGATGGAGTCACCAACAGCAGTGACGTGGGCACCATCTCAGCGGGGTGTGCACAGGACTGGGACAGGAAGGAATCATCAGGCCACATGGTCCTGAAGCATGTTCCAAGGGTTTGGGTCCTCCTAGGATCAACATGACATGAAACAATATTTTGTATTATTATTGTTATTTTTATTATTATCAGAAATATTAGAACCTCGATACAACTCTGAGCCCAAAAACAAATATATAAACTGTCTCTTGTTCCACGTGATATAAACCAGTAAAATATATAAACCAGTGATATAAACAAGTAAAATATATAAACCAGTGATATAAACCAATAAAATATTTAAACCAGTAAAATAGATAAACCAGTGATATAAACTAGTAAAAAATAAGTGGACCTAAGAAAGGACAGAATGACCCCAGTCGCCCGGGACATAAATTATTCCATCATAACATCTGGGGACTGAAACGGGGGAATAGAGACGTGGTCCTTCACAAAGGACCAAACAGGCATGAATCCGACCCACCCACTTTACGAAGACCAGACCAAAAAGACACCAATAGACCGCAACCACCCTAAAAGAGGTAATGATTTACATGAACATGATATTATCCAGAGTGACTAACTGTAAGTCACTAAGGAAACTAGGTGAAACAATATGAACAGTAATATGTTGCATAACACATAACTAGAATAGCTGTCATCATACCTACATGGCTACAGATATCAATCAATCAATCAATTAAATTTATTTATAAAGCCCTTTTTACAACAGCAGTTGTCACAAAGTGCTTTGACAGATATGACTAAGGGCCCTATTTTAAACAATCTAAAACGCAAGTATCAAGCGCGAAACGCAAGTGACATTGTGGGAGGGTCCCGGGCGCTGTTGCTATTTTACCGGCGGGACAATCTTCAAATGAATCATACATATTGTTCCCTTCACCAGAACACCAGCCTTCTGAACACCAAGAAGAAGCTGGAGACTGATCTGGTCCAGCTGCAAGGAGAGGTGGACGACATCGTTCAGGAGGCCAGGAACGCAGAGGAGAAGGCCAAGAAAGCCATTACTGATGTTAGTCTTTATTCAGTCAAGTTTGATTGTTCCATAGATCCAATAGTAGCTGGTCTACTAAGATAAACAGTTCCACTGGATATTATAATTGGTGTCAGTATGTACAAAATAAAACATTTGGACATTCCAGGCGGCCATGATGGCTGAGGAGCTGAAGAAGGAGCAGGACACCAGCTCTCACCTGGAGAGGATGAAGAAGAACCTGGAGGTCACAGTGAAGGACCTGCAGCACCGTCTGGATGAGGCTGAGAACCTGGCCATGAAGGGAGGCAAGAAGCAGCTCCAGAAACTGGAGTCCAGGGTGAGTAAGAACAGGGTGCAAAAGGCTTTATAGAAAATGAACAGGGTGCAACAGGCTTTATAGGAAATGAACAGGGTGCAACAGGCTTTATAGGAAATGAACAGGCTGCAACAAGCTTCATAGGAAATGAACAGATTGCAAAAGGCTTTATTGGAAATGAACAGAGTGCAACAGGCTTTATAGGAAATGAACAGGGTGCAACAGGCTTTATAGGAAATGAACAGGGTGCAACAGGCTTTATAGGAAATGGATTGTAGAATTAGGTTTGATATTTTTTACATGTAGGTTGTACCTTTATTTAAAAATAGACAAACTTTTGAGACTAAGGTCTCTTTTTCAGTTGATGCTTGTGTCCAGCAACTTAAAACATGACAAACACACAGAGTCCATCTGACACAGTGGGCTGAATTGCTGCCTTGCAGGAAAAACAGGTCACGTTCTCAGTGGTTTGAGCCTGACTACGGCTTTTTCAACTTTGCCCAAAAATCCCAGCATGAGGCAGTGCCCATTGGCTGTCTGGGATATGTGCTAATTAAGACAGAATAGCTGCCTTACCATGGCACCCTCCAGCATGTCCTTGTGTGCAGATTGGGCACCTGTGAGTTAAATTGTATGAGCATTAGACTAAAATGTCCGTGTTGGATGAGCACTGTGATAACAATCAGACCTCTTGGTGACACGTGGTTGGATGTACAATGTGAGCGCCCTACATCATCCTGCTTTTGTAAAGGAAGTAGCTGCTGACATGGCAGGTTTAGGAGGGGAGACCATTAACTGTATGTAAATATCAAATAAATAAAAAATACACATATTTGAAAAACCACCGACATTCATCATAAAAAGCTAATTCCTTTTTGACAGTTCCTGAAAGCATAGTTTCAGAGCTTCAATTTTTTTGTGACAAAGCAATAGCTAGTATTTGAACATACTTGTAGATGGCCTATTTGTCTTAGCTATACTATACTTTGGCAACATCATTTCGTGACCACTTACTCATGTGCCATGGCATGGCAAGCAAAGTGATCGCCTGGCCACCGATTTGAGAAAGATAAGAAATGTAGCTGAATACTGGAGACGTCTGAATTTGGTTGAAATACGCACCGTTTAAATGCATGTCGTCTACATACTTGAGATTCTGCAAAGTCGTATTTGAGTCCCACAGTTGTTCAACCTGTGCAACAACTCAACAGGCAAATGCAGTCATACAAATTACACGTCATAAGAGTTTATATTATGGGACAGGTTGTTTTTTTCAGCAGCAATAGTCAGGGTAAATAAATGATCCTAACAGCACTGAATTTCAAGAATTCAGTCACAACTACAAAAAACAATTACATTCAACAAGAAATAGGCCAATTAACATGCATTTGATTTGAATCAAAATATATAGCTTGGATTTTTTTCAGTACAGCTTTCTAAGAGTAAATGGCATGTTAGACTAAAGGGGTTTTCCCTAACTGTGAAGTACGGTAGCCTACGGTACCCCTAACCCTAACCACTATTGAAAGTGCAGTTTATAAACACTGATCTTCCAATTGTTGTTTAAGGTAAGGTAATGTGGAAGTGTATGCATTAAATCCTTGTATATTTACACAAAGATCAACTAGTGTCTGACCTTTCTGGAAAGAATCTTCACTTCCTAAACAAATACAAAGGACCTTAGGTGTAGGTAATGAATTAATGAATAGATTACAATTAATTATGAATATGTGATGTATTTGAAAATGTTATGCTTTCAACAAAGGTCCGAGAGCTTGAGGCTGAGGTGGAGGCAGAGCAGAGGAGAGGTGTTGATGCGGTCAAGGGAGTCCGCAAGTATGAACGCAGAGTCAAGGAGCTGACCTACCAGGTAGGAGAAGATGCCTTCACACAACATCCATGCTGTGTTTGTGTACAAATGTGTGGGTCACTGATTATTTGATCTTCTCCACAGACCGAGGAGGACAAGAAGAATGTTACTAGGCTCCAGGATCTGGTGGACAAGCTGCAATTGAAAGTGAAGGCCTACAAGAGGCAGGCTGAGGAAGCGGTGAGGAAAGGCCTACAAGGCTGGCGGAGCAGGGGGTTTATGACTTTCCAAAATGTTCATACTGAGTCATATCAACATAACATTAATGGTTGTGTTAACAACTGTCATAAGGAAGGATATTGAATATTACTAACTACCTCAAACTTGAATATTTTAAAAGTTATTACTTTCCTCATAAATGTTTTTTTCTCTATTCCTCACCCAGGAGGAAGCAGCCAATCAGCACATGTCTAAGTTCAGGAAGGTGCAGCATGAGCTGGAAGAGGCTGAGGAGCGTGCTGACATCGCTGAGACTCAGGTCAACAAGCTCAGAGCCAAGAGCCGTGACAATGGAAAGGTACAGATCTGTTGTTATTACATGTTTAACAAGATCAGAGACAAGAGCCGTGACAGTGGAAAGGTACAGATCTGTTGTTATTACATGTTTAACAAGCTCAGAGACAAGATTTGTGACAGTGGAAAGGTACAGATCTGTTGTTATTACATGTTTAACAAGCTCAGAGACAAGATTTGTGACAGTGGAAAGGTACAGATCTGTTGTTATTACATGTTTAACAAGCTCAGAGACAAGAGCCGTGACAGTGGAAAGGTACAGATCTGTTGTTATTACATGTTTAACAATCTCAGAGACAAGATTTGTGACAGTGGAAAGGTACAGATATGTTGTAATTACATGTTTAACAAGCTCAGAGACAAGATTTGTGACAGTGGAAAGGTACAAATCTATTTTTATTACATGTTTAACAAGCTCAGAGACAAGATTTGTGACGGTGGAAAGGTACAGATCTGTAATCCTATCCACCCACTGTAAGGATGTAGATTGTGTTGATATGCCATATGTGCTTAATGTACTGTAATCATTGACCTGCCTTTGCATGTTTATCAGTTATATTCTCTTTCTTTCTACAGGGCAAAGAAGCCGCAGAATAAGAAGCTTCATGTGTCAAGTCATGAAATGTAGAACTTTTGTGGTGAATTTCCAAGAATTTATTAAACATGTTGGCCAACATACACTTGTGTGATTGTGGAATTATTACATAAGCAACCCTTCTTGTCACAGCATGTACTTGATGCTTCTATTTAAAGAGGAACAGTGATGATTCTTATAATTGTTCTTAAATCACTTTTAAATAATTATTTAATCACACAGCTTTCTCATTTGGAAAGAGTGAGGTTGAGCTAGCAGGAGGACTATGAGACAGATTTCTCTCATAAATGTTTTTCATGGCACTCATACCCCGTCATCTACGGTAAATTAAGTTAACGTGTAATGGATTATTATAGACTGATAGGGGCTCGCCAGTTTTTACTCTACAATACCTGATCTGATCGCAACATTGAGATATTATTGTATTCAAACATCACATTTTTTTATGAAGCTTACCAAAAATCTGTATTAAATGTTACAGTTTGCATTAAGAGCTTGACAATTTAGTTCTCATCCAACCCCACTGTTTTACTTTGCCAGGACAAAAACGGGTAGCAGCATTGTGAAAAAGTGTATGAACAAACGGCACCGTGTCACGGATTTGGTGTTGCTGTCGACACTGAATGCAGGGAGTCATGTTTTATATTATTTGGAACCAAAAGTATAAACCGGAGCCAAATGTGACTTTAAATGTAAACAGGTGCCTTTGTTGCCCAAAACAAACCAATCTGCTTCTACAAGGCTAATGACACTCAGTACCTAACAAGTAGCAATCAGTATGAGGTAATAATATTGTTTAAACAGAGTTAACCTTCGCAGGATGATTACATTATAGCACAGTAAAGTATCACAGGACATCGTACTCTGCATAAATATTTAGGTAAAACTCACTCTGGATTAATACTCATAAAGACCTACGCAGTACAGGGCAGCAGTGTTTCCATCAAGCTCTTGTAGAAGTTGCAGATAAGTATTATTTACAAATCAACAGGGGATATTACCCACAATGATGCTTAGAATGCAGGTAATATCATTAAAACTGATTTTTGGTGAGCTTCTCTTAAAAACAGGATGTCTCTTTAAATACAATAATATGTAAAACACTAATGATACAGATATACGCTTTGTTAAGCAAGTCAAATTCTAAATGGCTGAGCCAAACACAGATTTTGATTATCCAACTGTTGTGCACACCAATGACACCTGGTGGCCAAAAACTGTATGAAAATGAATTTAAACTCCCCCTGTGACAAACCGTGGTAAGTTCACACTTTACTGACAAGATTTCCAGCATTCTTTGCCGACTCCTTTTACTATAAATTACATTTTACGCTTTGTTTGCTATGAATACTAATACTTTGTTGGTTATTGGTTCACTAATTTTCTCACAAGCTTTGACATACATATTTTATCTAAAACTTAACATCTGGAATTATACAAAAAACATGGAAAACTGCCCTTGTACTGCCATTACACAGTTGTGGAGGCATTACTCACCTGATACCATCGTCCTATTTCAAAGTTGCCAAAATGTTTGATTATCTGGTAATTAAATACACCGTTGCATATAGGGTTGGGTATCGTTTGAATTTGAACGATTCCGATTCCTTGTTTCGATTCCGATTCCTAACGATTCTCGATTCTAATTCTTTTAAGAGGCAGGGTCAAAAAAGTTTAGGATATTTTAAATGAGCTAGCTAACCAATGGTCTCTCACAGGGCTGTTTTCAACTACAATAATTGGGGACATAAAAAACGCTTAACGTGAAAAAGCTTAACGTGGTTTAATGTACCTAAACAATGATCAATCACCACCAAGTTTCTCATGGCCATATCTGTCATGAACACTTAAGCCTGTCAAACCAACTAAACCAATTATTGAAGTAATCTCATGTCAACTTTTTCTTCTTCATTGGCTCCTATGGCGAGGAAAAGGCTTAACGTGATTTAATGTACCTGAACAACGTTCAATATTAACCACATTTCTCTCTCATATTGCTCATCATAACCACTCAAAACTGTAAAAACAACCAAAATTCAAATTTTTATGGGCGTTATCTGACGTTAAGCCTTTCTGCTTCATTAGAGCCTATTGTAATATGAGAGAGGGATTTGGTTATTAGTGATCGTTGTTTAGGTACATTAAATCAAGTTAAGCCTTTTCCTTACAATAGGCTTTGGACGAAACAATCTTGCCGCAACTGTTGCATTTTGCTGATATTTCGTTCTGTTTAGAAAAGTGAAGCCACATTTTGTTGGTGTTCAGCGGTTTCTTCTTCCGGTCGGCGGACTGGGAATCGAAACTATGTATCGAAATTTAAACTTTTGAACGATTCCGGGAAAATCGCAAAGCTAGTCCCGGTTCCAATCAATACTCGATACTCGATACCCAAGCCTAGTGGCATACTTGCTTAGCTGACAGATGCATCCGGAACAAATACCAATCTGGCTTTAGACTTGGGCACAGTACTAAACCTGCTACTACACTGGTTGAAAATAACATTTTCAGAGCAGTAGATGAAAACTCTTATTGTGTGGTCCTGTTTATTAACCTATCAAAAGCTTTTTATGAAGTTGATTACTCTATTTTGATTAAGACACTGACATAATTTGGATTGGCTTAGGAAGGTTTCATAAAGTTCTTAGTAAAAGCCCATTGTCACGGTTAGAGTGTGTGGTGTAGAAGGAGAGAGCTCACAGGCAGAAGAATGGTGGATGTTTGTCAAATATTTAATGGTGATGATCCGGGATACAAGACACAGAGTACATTGCAGGGTACGGCCGAGCAAGAGAATACAAAGGATATACGTGAACTAGCCTATGTCCTCTTTATCAACTGCACAACACTGCTGGCTAACATGTATATAAACAACAAAATCATTTCCTTAAATTTATTTTTTTTATTTTAAAGAAACAAATTGTGCCTGTCTCATCACTATACAATTTAAATTGTAGAAGCTAACTTTATGTCTACTGTAATGTTCAGATGATAGGACGCATGAGTCAAACGCAGGCGAACTGCTGTGCTGTTTATGTAGCACTTCACAAGACGTCACATATAGCATTATCAAATAACGTGGGGGATCAGCATTCCCCAAAATAAAACATGTGCCACGTAGGAGAACAATTTTTAGGAAAGCCTGTGGCAACAAATCTTTATAAGCAGCAATCACATGGACAAAGATTACAGCTAGAACAATAACTCACAATGATTGATTTAAATTAGACACACTATATACTAACACTGACAATAACACAAAACAGGTGCACACAGATGATGCAGAATGGTGTCAAAAGGCCAGTGACATCGAGTGCTGGAGTCCTGACGTGCCAGCAGTGGGAGCCTCAGGAAAAAGAGACGTGACATCTATGATTGACTATGGTTGTGTTAGATTATCTTCATTTTACCAGGGAAATTGACCGAGAATATAATTCTCATTTACAGCCACTGTTTGGGGAGTAATAGGGTGAGGATTGAGCCAAATGATAGCTGGGGATGATAAGGTTTCCATGTTGGTATGAGGGCCGGTGTTTATAGCCGTTGTGGACCGGTGTTTATAGCCCTTTTCACACAATAAGTTCCATGGGATCTTTAATGACAATAGAGAGTCAGGACACCTGTTTAACATCCCGTCCAAAAGACAGCAACCTACACAGGGTAGATGTCCCCATCACTGCCCTGGGGCATTGGAAATTATCTTTAGACCAGGGGGATGAGTGCCCCCTACTGGCCCTCTAGCACTACTTCAAGCAGAATTGGTCTTCCATCCAAGGACCAACTAGCCTGGGAGAACCCTGACGGAGGTCCGGCAAATTAAGATTTGCTCTGCAAGTCAGTCTGGCCAAGACTGAATTCAAGCCCATTTCCATTTTTTCCAAATCGAGGGACCAATCACAACCGTTGAGGCGGGCTTTACACGACGACGATAGCGCAGCTATATACTGTCAATGGTTGAAGCAGACAATTACAACGATGGCTACTGCAATGGAACATCTGCAATATCACTCGTTCGAATCAGCTATCGTGTCTGTTTTTAGTGATTTGAACGTTTCCTTTTTGTTAAAAACCGAGCAAAGAACAACACTCGAAGCCTAAATATCTAAAAAATATATATTTTTGCGGTCTTGCCGACTCGATTCGACAAAAGTCTGATATATCCAATTGCGCCGAGAGGCATTTGAGCTGTGTCCGTTGGTGACGTCCCTTTGGAAATGGGCTGTGAATGAACCTTGCCCAGACCCACTCTAAGTCAGAACTGAGAAGGGTCTGGTGTTAACCAGGCTGCGGACCAACCAGACTTTAATGCAAAAATTACCATATTATAAAACCTAAAAAATAGACTGTAAAATCAGCAGATATCTAACATGCTCACAAAATTAGTTGTTGTTAGATATACATGAGCTTATTTGGAGATGGAGACACTGCTTTTGTCTATAATGCCACTCACTCTTGTAAAGACGGTGAGTAAAGCTTCTCCTCTATTCTGTCTTTATCCTCTAGATGTGGTCTGGGACGGTGAGTAAGGCTTCTCCTGGCTCTCTGTCTACATCCACATTCTGAAAATGCAGACAGATGGGTTGTGATTAAGTGTGTGTGTGTGTGTGTGTGTGTGTGTGTGTGTGTGTGTGTGTGTGTGTGTGTGTGTGTGTGTGTGTGTGTGTGTGTGTGTGTCTATACAGTATATGATCTTCCAATGAATGTGTCTTTATAGGGATCAGAGAGGTGCTGGAAATCGTTAGATGCAACGAAGTACACAAGGATGTAAAGTGTTATGAGTTTTATTCTACATTTGATACAATGGTGTGTGTTGAGACTATGGTGTGTGTTGAGACTATGGTGTGTGTTGCCTTACCACTGGTTTGTCTCTATGTGTGTTGACAGCCTCAATGTTGAGGAAGATAGACTCAACCTTACAACCTGAGAAAATTTGAGAAACCAAGAGGAAGGCAGAGAGCGAGACAGCGAGACAGCGAGAGAGAGAAAGAGAATTTTACATACTGCATATTAAACAAATAAACAACCATAGCCACTACATTGGTTGTGAATGATAGTGTCACGGCTGCTGTGTATTTGTTGACCAGTTGAAGGTCTTTCATGTAGTTGATCATTCACTGCTGCTTAAAAAACTGGGATTAGGTTAGGGTTAGGTTAGGGTTAGTGTTGGCTGTAGACACTTGGTTTCAGATGTTATCAAATCTGGTTTTGTTACTATTGCAGAAGGAATCACACAGGGTTACATTTTCAGAAATGTATTGTTCTCTATGTACATGAATTATGTCTGGTATATTGTGAAAAAATATTTATTTGCTGATGACACAGTACATGTGCTAGCCCCTTCTCTTGCTCAAGCATTTACATTCTTGGAGACTGATTTTGATATGCTAGAAAATACACTGGTAGACATAATAAGGTGTTAAATTTATAAATATATGCTGTTTTCTCGATCACAAAATCTATAGTTGGACAATCTTAACATTACTACAGTCAATGGCTCTGTTTTAGAACGTGTCCCTAAATACATGTATAAAATACTGGGAATTTGGTTAGATAATATTCTCACGTTTTATTTTTTCGATCTGAGGACCAGAGGATTTTTCTCCAAAAACTACAATCTTTGTCCCCATGGGTAGTTGCAAACCGTAGTCTGGCTTTTTTTTGGCAGTTTTCGAGCAGTGGCTTCTTCCTTGCTGAGCAGCCTATCAGGTTATGTCAATTTCTTGCTTTTGGACCTGATTTGTCCATTATCTTCACAAGGTCTTTTGCTGTTGATCTGGGGTTGATTTGCACTTTTCGACCACAGTACATTTATCTCTAGGAGACAGTCTCCTTCCTGAGTGGTATGATGACTGTGTGTTACCATGGTGTTTATACCTGCATAATATTGTTTCTACAGACAAACATGGTACCTTCAATCATTTGGAAATAGCTCCCAAACCAGGTTTGTGGAGGTCTAAAAAAAATGTTCTGTTGTCTTTTGATTTTCCCATGATGTCAAGCAAAGAGGCACTGAGTTTGAAGGTAGGCCTTGAAATAAATCGAAAGGTGCACCTCCAATTTACCCAAATTACGTCAATTAGCCTATCAATAGCTTCTAAGCATTACATAATTGTCCTCAGTTTGTATAATTTGATTAGCATACTCTTTTCTCACGTACTCAATAAAACAAACAATCATAGTTTATCAGGTTGGATGCCAATTATTTGATATTTTACATTATGTTGTTATTTATCCAGACATTAGTTCATGATTATTTTCGCCAGAGACCTGGCTATTTAGACAGAAAACATAACTTAAACATATAGGCCAGTTTGAATATTGAAAAACACTTTGAACCACAATTTATTTCATACCCCACTTTATGAATATCTGGTGTATAACAACACAACGGAAAAATGACTATAGTTATCTTGTGTAAAATCCTGTGTGTATTAAAATCATAAAACTTTTGATGGGTGCAGCTGAGTTCACAGGTTCTGGGAAATTCCTTATTGAGACCAAATTGAACAGTAGGGAGAGTTCATAACTAATCAGTGATCTATGAAATGAATACCAAGAATTAAACAATGATTAATTGTGGTGAATAAGTAGTAATTATCTCCCATTACCTGGTATTTGGGTTTTATTTAGGGACTTCCCAAATTGGGTGAACCCAGCCGGGTACTTTTACATGTTCTTTCAACACCTCTGGTTAAAATACGTGATAACAGGAACAATCTGTATGTAAAAATGATTGGAAAACCTACTTGTGCCATGCACAAAATATGTCCTACCCGACTTGCTAAAATTAAAGTTTGTTAACATGATATCTGTGAAGTGCTTGACAAATGAGCAATAATGATTTCTGACTTCAACTCTATATATTACACTTGGTCTCAGGATTCTTTTTTTACTAGACACCACGGGTTCACTCTTGTCACGACTTGGTGATGTGGTGTAGAGAGGAAGACGACAAGACAGAATTGGTGGTGGTAAATGCTGATAGGTTTTATTCAGGTTGGTCCGGAACAACAATGCTAGCCGGTTGCAAGGTACAGTCCCGTCAAAATGCGCTTACGAGAATGCTGAGAACTAGCCTACGTGTATTTGACAGCTGCACGGTACACTGGTGCTCTATACAATCCAAATGAGTGACTGACACAACGTCAGGACATAGAATACTATATGTACACTCGTAACGCATATACAAAACGACTAGGACGACTCACTTGTCACAACCCAAAACAATAATAGTCCCGGATCGAACTCCAACAGCACATCACCCGAACAGTAATCAATAATCCACCCCGCCTCCCTAGTTGAGGTTGCTTATATACAAGAATGTAACTGAACTAACAGGACACGGCTGTTCCCACTATGCAATCAAACCAATCTAGTCTGTAGTGGCGGACCACTCCTAGCTCGGACATGTGCTTAGTTTCTTTGATGAGCTATCCAACAACAGGGAAACGTAAATTGCACCTACTTGAGAAGAGCCAGGTTGCCATCAGACAGGTAAGCAGAGCAGGTAAGCAGAGCAAGATAGGCCGTGGTTAGGTGAGTAGGCTGTTTGCAGACGAAGTGTGGAATCCAATAATCCAACAAAGGAACATCAATTGATTGAAGAATGGGGGTTAGCAAAGGCACAATTTAACATCAACCGGTTATCCAAATAGTTTTCAGCAAACATTCAAAACAATAGTGGCTCAATAACGATACAAATGGCGGCTCAAATAGCAACTCATTGACGATATTAATAATGACCAAATAGCGACGTAAAGAACTGTATGCTTAACACGTTCCATAGCTTCCTTATACCTTCCTGTTCTTTCAATCAGCAATGTGAGAGGCGGCCATCTTTATCTACACACATTCTCACCGGTCTACCAAAATAAAAGTCCTTACAAATAAAGGCACCTATTCCTAACAAAACGTATTAGTGCTCCAATAGCACAGTACCTTAGAATGACCTAACCCAAAATGGCTCCTACATAGCCGGCCCCTTATAGCCATTGCGGGAAGCAAGCTATAACTAACTGTGGGCGTATTTTTATTTTTTTTTCTTATTTTAATCTTAACTTTCTTCTATTCTATTCCAGGGAGCTATACGTCATTATGTACACTCGTCTTGCATTACTTGAGGTATACATGTGTGCAAAGAGTCAGTGTAAGTGTCTGTGTGACGGTGTATGCACATGCGCCAGTCCATTAGCCTTCTACTAGCAAGAAGATCTTGCTGATGGGTCTTTCAAGCTGGCTTGTTTTAGTTTGAAGCCATACCCCGCGGACCAATCCTTTAGAATCCGTGAAGGGTTCAGTGACTCTAGCCAACATCCATGAACCTCTTGGCGCCGAGCTATTGGCTACCAACACGACGTCTCCTGGACAGAAGTTGCGTCTGACACGAGACCATTTTTGCTGTGTTTGCAGGAGAGGAAGGTACTCTCGGACCCAACGTTTCCAAAATAAGTCGGCAAAGTACTGGATCTCCAACGACATCTGGTATAGAGATCTTCCTTCACAAACAAACCTGGGGGTAGAACAGGCTGTACCTTAAGTTGGAGTATGTGATTTGGCGTTAACGGCTCCAGATCATTTGGGTTATCGGACACAGTCGTGAGTGGACGGCTGTTGAGGATGGCCTCCACCTCGCACATTACTGTCTGTAGGCCTTCGTCATCCAGATACTGCTGGTTGGTGACTGACCGTAACGTCGTTTTGACCATGCGAACCAGCCTCTCCCATATCCCTCCACAATGGGCACCATGGGGGGGTTAAACGTCCATTTTACCCCCGTTTGGATCAGACTTTTTTCGATTTGTTGAATGTTCCAAGATTCACAGGACTCTTTTCATTCCTTCTTGGTTGCAAAAATGTTTTTTCCATTGTCTGACTGCAACTCAGACACTGGCCCTCTTCTGGCAATAAAACGTCTGAATGCATGTATGCAAGAGTCGGTATCAAGTGAATGTGCAACCTCCAAGTGTATGGCACGTCTGGTAAGACGTGAAAATCACACCGTACCGTTTTACAATACTGCAGCCTCGTTTTACCTCCAAAGGTCCGAAGTAATCAACCCCGATGTGCGTGAAGGGCGGAAGGTCGGGGGTCAACCTGTCAACTGGCAAATCAGCCATTTTCTGTTCACTTGCAATCGACTTGACTCTTCTGGACTTGGTGCACTCGCAAACCACCTTTCTAGCCAGAGCGTTGGCGCAGGGAATCCAATACCTTTGTCTGAGTTTGGAGAGCATGAAATTTCTTCCACCGTGCCCAACTTCTTGATGGATGTGCTGCAGTAAGAGCTTAGAAACGTGATGGTCCCTCGGGAGAATAGCAGGGTGCTTCTGCTTCATTGCTATTTTACTCAGACGCCCACCAACCCTTAAGATCCCGTTGGCCAGAAGAGGAGCCTGTAGATGGAACTGTTTCTGTTTACAATTTGCATGCCTTTATGCAAACAGACTATCTCTTGTGGGAACCCCTGCCTTTGGCAGAACTGTATGATTCAGACTTCAGCATCCTCTAGATCACTGGTTGATGGAACATATTGACCTGTTTTTCCACAGGTTCCTTTCCTGGTGGTCATGGCATGTCTGTTTAGTTTTTTTTTGCTGTTTTTAACCACATTGAAAAGAACTGACTTAAACCTCAGGAACCATGCCACTGCTTTCTTGAGCCTCATCCACAATGAGAAATAATTCATGAGGTATGTAGTGGCATTAAAGTTTTCCTTTACAGCAACATTGACAGTGACAACCCCTTTTCTTAGCTCGGGGTCATCTTAAGGGAGAATGGGTTCTGATGGAAGCTTTGGCCAGCAATGAGGTTGTTCCTTCTGAAAGTCTGGGCCACCGATCCATGTTGTTCTTTTCAAGAATGTGTTGATATGTAGTCCCCGGGAGGCGTAATCAGTAGGATTGAGTTTTGTGCCTATGTACCTCCACTGGGAGACATCTGACGCTTGTCTGATGATGTTAACGTGGTTTGTCACAAATGTTAGGTATCTTCTGCTTTCATTTCAGATGTACCTTAAAGCGGTCATGCTATCTGTCCAAAACAGAGGCCTTTCCGGTTCCATCTCCTCAGATAGCGTCTTGTTTATTTGTACGGCCAAAACTGCAGCGGTGAGCTCCATTCGTGGTGTGGTCATTAGCTTAAGGGGGCCTTTCCCATCATAAAAGTGACGTGGACCATGTTGCTGCTACTCAGCCTAAGATAGATAACTGCTCCATACCCAAGGTCACTCGCATCACTGAAGTGGTGCATCTGTGCCGTTGTGACAACTCCAAAGTCGTTTGGTACAAGACATCGGTAGACCTTGAATTCCTTTACTCTTGGAAGATCTAGTTACCATTGCTTCCAGGTTTGAGCATGGACCTCCGGTAAATCCTCATCCAATCCAATGTTCTGCTTGTATAACTCTTGCAAGATGTGTTTTGCCAGAAAGGTGAGAGGTGCAAGGAATCAAAGTGGGTCGTATATAGAACTGACCATAGACAGAATCCCACGTCTGGTGCATTGACGTTCCTTTATGGTCACCTGGAATGTTAAAGTGTCGTCCATAACACACCATTGGACCCCGAGAGCTCTTTCAACTGGTAGGTCTTCTATGTCAAGGTCGAGAATACTAATGTCCTTGGCCCTCCCAGGTTCCGGAATGGAGACCAAGACAGCATTGATGTTACTAACCCATTTGGTCAACTTAAAGCCTCCAGCTGCACAGAGTAATGTCAACTCTTTACAAAGTTTAATGGCGCGGCCCTCTGTATCTACCGCCTTCAACAAATCGTCCACATAGAAGTTATTCTTGACTGCGTTGGTTGCATCAGCAGAGAAATGCCCCTTGTTGTCCTCAGCTGTCCTCTTTAAAGCATAACTTGCAAAGCTAGCAGATGACTTCACGCCAAAAAGATGTACAATCATCCTGTGCTATTTCAGTGTCTGACTAACGTCCCCATTTGGCCACCAAAGGAAGCGCAAGAAGTTAACATGATGAGGTGGGACCTTTACTTGGTAGTACATTTTCTCTACATCAGCCATGATAGTGATGTTGTCAAGACGAAAACGGACTAAGACCCCAATTAAGCTGTTTGTAAGATTGGGACCTTGAATGAGTTCAGTGTACAGTGAGGCACCCTGATAAGCTGCATAGCAGTCAAATACCACGCGCAAGTTCCCTTTCTTTGGGTGATAAACACCATGGTGTGGGATATACCACACCTTTCCATTTTCCTGCAGCAACTGGTCCTGGGGTACAAGCTCAGTATGTCCACTTGATAGGACCATGTCCATAAATGCCCTATACCCCTTATGAAAGGAAATGAAAAATGTTGCTTCTTTGACGAGCTATCCAACAACAGGGAAATGTAAATTGTACCTTATGGAGAAGAGCCAGGTTGCCGTCGGACAGGTAAGCAAAGCAGGTAAGCAGAGCAAAGCAGGCCATGGGCAGGTTTAGGCTGATAGAAATGGCAGCTCAAATAGCAACTCATTGAAGATACTAATAGTGACCAAATAGCGACGTAAAGAACTGTATGCTTAACACGTTCCATAGCTTCCATATTATGTGAGAGGTGGCCATCTTTATCTATACACATTCTCACCGGTCTACCAAAATAAAAGTCCTTACAAATAAAGGCACCTATTCCTAACAAAATGTATTACTGCTCCAATAGCACAGTACCTTAGAATGACCTAACCCAAAATCGCTCCTACACTAGTCAATACAGCTTCATTTGGCCTGAACACTACTTCATAGTAACCTCAGCTAGGGAAGAGGCGTGGTTAACCCCTAAGGAAATGATGACACATATTTCAGAATAAAGGAAACACAAAACACCATGCATTGCATAGAATATATAAATGAAAACCCAAACACAAATCATAGAATATAATGGAGTCCATTCTCAGTCCTACACTGGGACTCCTGTTACAACTCTGAGTTAAACTCCATTTGAATACCATGCATATAGGAATGATATTCAGAAAAAAATTAAGATGGATGTTTTAGTGCATGTATACCAATTAAAAAATCTGTTACATTCCATTTTTACCTAACCCTTCTGTAAATATTTTACTTAATGTATTTGTATATTGCATGTTATTATTATTATTTTTTTTCATTTTATTCTATTTTTGGTAACACTTTATTTTGAGAGTCCAAAAAGTGTATCTGTAGATCAGTGGTCACCAATCCAGGTCCTGGAGATCTACCATCCTGTAGGTTTTCACTTCAACTGCAAATAATGTAGCCTCATTCAGCTCCTCATTCAGCTAATTAGTGGGATCAGGTGTGCTAAATTGGGGCTAAAGTGAAAATAGTCTGGATGGTAGATCTCCAGGACCAGGATTGGTGACCACTGCTGTAGATGCTCTACAGATTATCTGCAGACTATCAACAACATTATAACAAACTATCACTAACTCTAAATCTAATCCTAACCTTAACCATTCCCCTACTGTTAACCCTAACCTTAACCATTACCCTAAAACATATTCTAAACTTACCCATAACCTTAAACTACACAAATAGTTGCTTATCAACAGATAGATTGTCGATAGTTTGTTGATAGTGTAGAGCACCTACAGATGGAATTTCGGACTCTCCAAATAAAGTGTAACCCTATTTTTATTTTTATTCTGTTTAATTTTGCATGCACTTTTTTATATTGTTGTATCACAGGGCACAACTCTCAAAGAGACTCATCTTTTTGTTCCTGTAAAAATAATAACATTTATCATTGATAAACCAGAGATACAGATTATTGGTGAATGCATAATTTCCAATAGCATAATTACCATGGTTAAATCAGGTCTATAGATGTTCCTTCTTTCAGTGCCCAGATGACAAAAGCTGTGCGTAATGTATTTCTTGATATTTAAAAAATAGGAAGTTATTCAGATGAGGAAATGATGTGCTGTTGTGTATAACAAAGAATTGCATAGTGTAGGGATTCTTTGACCCATATCATTTTTTGTTTTCTATTAAATAACACAGTTAGAGGATTTGTATACTGGGTACTGATAGAAAAAATAGTTTTTCAAAGCACACAATTTTACTAATAGCACCTTTAAATATTTCAGTATTGTTCATGAAGAACGTAAGGGAGGAGATAGCGATTGAAATAAAGACTGACCATAAGCAACAGGGGTGAGTTTTAGCACCGTATGGAGAGGACACTTCAGATATGGTAACTCTGCTGTGGACAGAAAGAGAGGCAAAGATGGAGGAAAGAGAGGAGAGAAAGGAGTTTCATTTATATCTGTTACTAGTGTTGGGTTAGGGTTAGTGTCTGATGCTGTCGGATTATAGGTTGTGACTAAGACGCTTGTATAGTGAGGTGTTACCTGCACTCTTATCCAGGAAGTACGCTAGCAGACAGCGCATGACAGCCTGATGGCACACCACCAGAACATTCTCTTGTCGCTCCAGTTCCATGATGACCGGCTCCAACCTCTGAACCAAGTCCTCATATGACTAACAAAGTATACAAACATGGTACACATATTACACACACAACCACCTCCTCATATGACTAACAAAGACAAAGTATACAAACATGGTACACATATTACACACACAACCACCTCTGAACCAGGTTCTCATATGATTAACAAAGTATACAAACATGGTACACATATTACACACACAACCACCTCTGAACCAGGTTCTCATATGATTAACAAAGAATACAAACATGGTACACATATTACACACACAACCACCTCTGAACCAGGTACTCATATGACTAACAAAGACAAAGTATACAAACATGGTACACATATTACACACACAACCACCTCTCAACCAGGTCCACATATGACTAACAAAGTATACAAACATGGTACACATATTACACACACAACCACATCTGAACCAGGTCCACATATGACTAACAAAGTATACAAACATGGTACACATATTACATACACAACCACCTCTGAACCAGGTACTCATATGACTAACAAAGTATACAAACATGGTACACATATTACACACACAACCACATCTGAACCAGGT
>JACXGM010016583.1:0-20344 GCA_016801145.1 Umbra pygmaea | reverse complement strand
CTATTCAACTGTTAAATGATGAATGAAAAAGTAAAATGAAGTCTTTTTAAAATTTACTTTGTTATTTGATGATTGACAAAGTAAAACAATGTATTTTTTGAATTTACTTCATTGGCTTATAGTAGGCAATGGAAATGATGAACATTTAATTATCCTAATTTCCTTTTACTACATTTTGGCGGTCCTGGGATTCCATAGTATACACTCACCTAAAGGATTATTAGGAACACCCGTTCAATTTCTCCTTAATGCAATGATCTACTCAACCGATCACATGGCAGTTGCCTCAATGCATTTAGGGGTGTCGTCCTGGTCAAGACAATCTCCTGAACTGAAGGTCAGAATGGGAAAGAAAGATGATTTAAGCAATTTTGAGCGTGGCATGGTTGTTGGTGCCAGACGGGCCGGTATGAGTATTTCACAATCTGCTCAGTTACTGGGATTTTCACGCACAAAGATTTCTAGGGTTTACAAAGAATGGTGTGAAAAGGGATAAACATCCAGTATGCGGCAGTCCTGTGGGCAAAAATGCCATGTTGATTCTAGAGGTCAGAGGAGAATGGGCCGACTGCTTCAAGCTGATAGAAGGGCAACATTGACTGAAAGAACCACTTGTTACAACCGAGGAATGCAGCAAAGCAGGTCAAACACAGTATTATTATTATGGTGTTCCTAATAATCCTTTAGGTGAGTGTGTGTACAATTTGTTTGTATTGAAACCAACTTGGACTGTCTCTCCCAGCAGCAATGTCATGTTGTGGTTTATCTCAACCCCGGTTTATGCGCCAGATACAACTTTGTGAAATTATCTGTATGAAACGATTTTCTGTCACTGTGAAAACACAAAATTGGAGAAACCCAACTGTTTAGGTTAGAGCACGTGTGTTAAATAAGAATGTCGTTTTTTCAGCTTGATACAAGTTTGTTCCTCATACAGAAAGAAGTATAACAAGTGGCCCAAGACAAACTGTATTCCATTTTTCAGTTGTCATTATACAGCCATTTAAAATTCCCAAGTTTGGTAGAAGTTCATTTCAAAAGTTATTTGTTATTTCCATTTTGTTTTGCCATTGACTACTTTCAAAACAAGAATAACGTAACACCAATAATACTTAAAACAAGAAAATATTGGTGAAACAGAAAAGTGTTTATTTTCCCCAACAAATATCCACATAGTCTTTTTCACAGTCCTGTGGGTTACATAGGCTTAGAAAACAGTACCAGGAGATAAACATTTATATATAATACTTGTATATTGCTATTTATATATTTATAACTATTATCCACATGTTCTTAAGAGTGAATGTTCCTTTCAAATTTTGTATGTTTTTTTATCCATGGTACATTCATGTGGTTTCTCACAGGCAGAAATAAGAGTAAACTGAATTACACCAAAAGACTAGACAGCACGCCCAACCATACGATCATTCCCGATAAAGCTCATCTGATAAATGAAATGTCACCATACAGATTCCTCAGGACGATTATAACAACTGAGGATATTTTAACTGAAACTGTAATATATGGTTGGTAAATAGCAAAACACCGCTTTTCTTCAGCTTCTAGATGGAATAATAAACCTGCAACATTCACTGTGAAAAGGTTCCTGCTAATGAACATTTGGCTATGGATTTACAATTATGATTGCATACAATGGAAGAAAAGACAGCAGTTGAGAAGGATGAATAGCAAAAAAATATATATATTTAGATAAAGTGCACAAGTGCTCATTCATAAATAAACTTGATAGTGGGACAAATTAATACATTCACAAGAAACCCATCCATTCTATCTATTGATACTGACATTGTGAATTGTGCATCAAAATGCTTGCCCGCCTATTGATGGTTTTTAAAGAGTCTTTGTGAATGAGTAGCACACACTTTAATCTCTCACACACACACCACACACACACACACACACACACACACACACACACACACACACACACACACACACACACACACACACACACACAATAGATTAGGTCAGACGGCTTGCGTTTCAGAGTGTTTGTCAGTGAGTGCGTCATTGCTGTCTAAGGCAGTCATTCAAGTGGAACTGTCTGCTGATTAAGACAAGGGCTTTCTCCATCTTTCCAACATTGACCCCATAACCTCTCTGTGCAGGTGACATTCAAGTGCAGAACGTCTCTAAGTCACGTCTCTGTGCAAACTACTGTAAACTCCACCAGTGTGTAACAGTTCCTTCCTACGGCTGTATGCATGTACATCCATACAAAAAGTAGTCCATGCAGACTCATGCACACAGCAACATTTCAAGATCATTCAGTTATAAATAGAAAAAAAGTGGAAATCCAAGTACAAATGTCCCGCTCAAATATCCCCAGAAAAAACAATTTCCCACAATCCTTCACTCGTTGGTGTGCTTGGTGAAGTTTCACCCTTGTTTCCTTTTCTTTTTTTGGCAGTCATTCGTGAGGCAAATGTTTACCTACAGTTCAACTTTTTATTTTTTTGCTTAGGCAAGGCATATTTGCAACAAGAATTAAAAAAGAAAAAATAATAATTCAATCTCAGAGGTAGAACCCTGCCCATTCCCTGCCAGGAGATTGACAGGTTGCTAGAAGGCTGCCAGACACATGTAGATGGGTGTCATCTGCAGTTAGGAGGTTTTGTAAATCAAAAAGCAGCAATCAAAATAATAGAGAAAAGCTAAATTGAATGGAGAACAGATAAAACTGAAGTTTGGGTTTGTGTAACCTCAGCGCTCTGAAAGTCAACCTCTTAAACGTAGAGGATGACGTTATCCGGAGGGCAGTGCAGGCTGTCGGAGGTGCGAACGGGTCTGCAGAGGGGCTGGGGCTGGTGAGTGGGTCGACAGCTTTTGGGGTGAGGAGAGTCACAGTCATCTGAAGTCAGGTCAGCAATGTCATCCGACTGGGTGTCCGACATCTCCAAGTCGCTACGTATACTCTCGGGCTGGGCCAGAGTGACATCGCGAAGCCCCTCCCTGAGAGACTCACCCGCAGACAGGCCTAATGCTGAGCCAGACAGACCCCCGCCCCTTCTGGAGCTGCAGTCCTGAGGCTCCTCCACTCCTGAGCTCAGGCATGCTGCCATGGCAGCAGTGGGAGGAGTTAGGTCTTCCTCAGTAGTCAGGCAGAGGTGGCTGGGTTTGGTTTCGATGTCGACCTGGATCTCCAGATTAGTACACTCTCTGTAAGGAATGAAACATGATTACTTTTTTACTTTCACCCCCCCCAAAAGAACACCAAAACCCTGTCATCATAAGTGCCATGTTCTTACCAGCTGAGCTACACATAACCATGTGACACCCCCTTACCCATATAATGTAACCAAGACCCTTAAAAGATTTGTTTTTGTGGAGTATTTTTACAATTTCTTATTGATAGCACAGTATGGAGCAGAACACAGGGAGACAGTATGTAGAGGAGTGAGAGAGAAAGGGCACAGACAGTTGGCTGAGCCGCAGCTCGAACCCGCGTCACAATCTGAAATGCTAATTTTCAGTAGTTCTGTTTTAGTAAAATAAATTATAATTTAATAATCTGGAAGCAGCCTGGTGATTGAAGGAGCGTCAGACAGAGAGAGTGACTCACCTATCAGGGAGTGTGTAGGAGGACAGGATGGATCCTGCCATTCCCCGCGTGCTGGCACAGTCACTCCCCGCTCCCAGACTCCCAGTCTCCCTCTGAATAATATCCTTCCCCAGCTCCCCTCCTTGGAGCTCCAACCTGGAACAGCAGCCAGCATGGTTATTACATGGTTATTACATGGTTATCACATGGTTATCACATGGTTATCACATGGTTATCACATGGTTATCACATGGTTATCACATGGTTATCACATGGTTATCACATGGTTATCACATGGTTATCACATGGTTATTACATGGTTAAAGTGGTCTACTGTCGTTGTCCTAGATGTTAAATCCTTCATTTTTGTGTTTATATGTTTCACAGGATCGTTTATCTCCTCTGCTGGACACCACATCTGTACCTGTTGTATTTGCCAGCCCTGGCTCCCAGTGCACCTCCGGCCAGAGTGTTGAAGTGTGGGGTGTCCCCTAAGCCCCCAGGGGCCACAGAGAGGCCCTCACTAGGGGAGGTGGTGCTAAGGCCGCTGGCAGCCCCCTCTAGGCTACTGTCACCTAGGCTGTTGGACTTGAGGGCCCGCCACGCATCAGCCACTGGAACACAATGTAGAGTTAAAAGGACAATTCCATGTAATAAAGAGATTACAATATCAACTTAACCGTTGTTACATACTCTGGCTTTACACATGCAAAATACATTTTGTCAATTCTTTTCAGATGAATATTTTTGCCAATTTCCTCACCTGTGATCGGGCCGTCGTCCTCATCGAAGTCAATCCGTACTCCACGGCCCTTTCCACGGCTGACGCCGCAGCCACCTCCGCGGCACAAAGAGATTGGCACCACTCCGTAGACGTATGCCAACATGATAGGCACGCCGATGCCCACACTGACAGCTGCTATGACTGGGGCTGTGATGATTGACAGGGCCACACCCCCTGTGATGGCCAGGTTTGTCCTGTGGCGATTGGTCTTCTTCCCCTCATAATGGGCGTGAATCTATCACAAACATCCAACTTGTTAATAAAGGCTACAAGGCGAACCAAGGCTACAAGGATAATTTTCCCTCCACTTGTTGAAGTTGAAACATTTGAAATGCAATAATTGGTATAGCAGTCTAATCTTCAAACTCCGGACCAAACATGCCCCTGCTGGGGTTAGAGCACCGGCTCGGTTGACTGTCTGTGCTGTTCCTCTCTGTCTCTGCTACATACAGTGGGCAAAAAATTACTGGCACCCCTAACTGGGAAATCACAAACAACATGTGAGAAACACTGTCCTTTATTAATGTTGTAATGGAACCAACCAAACTCATACAATTATTTAACACAAAAGAAATTTCACCAAACCAAGGATCCATAATTATTGGCACTCCTTTTATTCTGTACTTATTGCAACCACCTCTGGAAAGGAACAAAGCATGGAGTCTTTTCCAATAATATTTGACAAGGTTAAGGAACACATTTGGAGGGATTTTGGACCATTCCTCTGTGCAGATCCTTTCAAGATCCTTCACATTCTTGGGTTTGCCCTTATCAACTGCCCGCTTCAACTCAGCCCGCATGTTTTCGATTGGATAGAGGTCTGGCGACTCAGATGCCCATGGCAGAACACTGATTTTCATAATTTAAATGACGTTTTGCAAACTCTTACATCCGTGTCTTGGGTCACAAAGGGCTTTCTTCTGGCAAACCCTTCCAAAGAGGCCGTTGTTGTGGTGGCATCTGATGGTGCTTTTTAAACCTGGTGACACCAAGATGCCGCCAAGGCCTGCTATTCTTTCACAGTGATTCTTGGGGATTTTGTTGCTTCTCTCACCTGCAAAATGCATATGCATCCTCTACCCATGTTACCACATTTTCATACCCTAGTGGAAAAGGAAGTGATCCAATGGCTAAAAAACAGTTCCTTAAGACTTAGATTAATTTAAATAAGTGGAATTTAATCCCAGGTTTAATTTTGGTAGATGTTATTTACAATAATCTTTAATTGATTGTGAAACCTTGATTTGGAGGACATAGGTTTTTTTATTTAATCAATAAATGATTTTGGTTGGTTCCATTGACACATTAATAAATAAATTATTTCTCACATGTTGGTGTTTTGAGTTTCTCTATAATTGTATTATTTTGTTTGTACATTGCCAGTCAGAAGTGCCAGTAATTTTGGAGCCCACTGTACTTGTCTACATAGCTTCTGCTTCCTAATGTCCCCCATAAAAAATGCAGGCTTTGTGATTCCTTGGTTCACAGGTTTGAGATGGGTTCTAGGCACCATCTGAGCTACTTTTACTAGGCATGTAACAGCATGACTCTGGAAGTGCGTGGGCTGAGAACAACTGGTTACACTTTGAAAGGTGTTTCTACAGCTGGGATAGCTTGCGGGCTTAGAACAATAAAGTGGATGTAGGAGGGATATCACAAAGCAGTCAAATTGGCTTATGTCCGTTTCAACACGCAGTTGAATTGATTCACCACTAGGGTGCACTATTGAGGAATCTTATATTGCAGAACAACGACAAAGTGGTTTCAGTATTGCGCTGTTTTGGATCAACAATTGTAGCATCACACTGAAACCTATTGGTTTTATTATTATCAGTGTTTCAGAATTACTGAAATACAAACAGAAAATGACTGGAAATGGTCCACATGGAATCACCATGAATGCTTATTTTTTAAACTAAAGAGTTCTATCAAATGTGTCAACCCATTTCACACTTACTTACTTTCTTGTATACTTGTTAACCTTCCCCATTTTTGTCAGTGCTCTATCAGTTAGCAACAGTGTATAAGAGTATGTGCTAAACCACTGAATGTAAACCAAGTGTTAAGAGATTTTCAGTATTGTGTTGTCCATACGCCCGTGCATTTGCCCACCTTGCGCCCCACATAGACGGGGATGCCAATGACCATGGCAGGCACAGCGATGCCAGCAATGAGTGTGATGCCCACTGGTGCTCCAATCAGAGTTCCAAGCTGCCACAGAATCTTCTTTTTACGGCTCCATGGCTTCTTTCCCCAGAACGTACACCCTGATGGACTGAGAGGGAGGAAAGATGGTGGTGAAACAACAAAAAGTGAGAAACAAAGAAAACAGAAATATTAATAGAAAAGGGGAGACATTGAGTAGCTAAAGGTTGAAATTATTGTCCCAGGGTCATGTTGACAAAAGACAAATCAGAATATAACAGCTGAGGTGTTGTGCCATAATGCATTCAAAGCCCTATTCTTAAATGTCACAGCAGTGAAACACACTTCCTTTCAACACAGGGCCTGTACGCTCATATGATGGAAGTTGTGTTAGTTTGAATCTGTGGAAAACTTCATCAATATATTGAATTAATATATTTTTGTACCCCTCTTAGGAAGAATAGAAAAATCTCTACATTACATGCATAGGTATTGTTTTCTACAATAACCTTTGGATGAATAAAAATGTTAAAATAACAATTTTATTTTTTACTTTTTATTTATTTATTTTCCCCAATTTTTCTCCCCTCCCAATTCCCACTCACACTGCCTTGTCAGCAGCTCTGCAACTCCTTGGACAGATGCGGGATGGCGAGGGGCGCGCACATGGCTCATCCAACCACATGTCGCAGACCCACCGATTCTTTTCGTACTGCTCACCCAAAATGGAAGCCTTTAGTCAGCTCATGTAAGGGATGATTACGTTCACTAACTATACTTACGTGATTGAAATACGGGCGCCATATCTGGACACAAGGAGTTGCTGGAGAGCAACATGGCAATTTAGCTGATTTGGCTTATCTATCCCAAATCCCGGGAAGCATTATTATGTCAATTTGCGCTGCCTCATGCAGAAGGTCCAGGGAAAGCCGGAGAAAGCATATTCAGGCTCGAACCACTGACTATCATGACATAGACTGTCCTGCAATGCAGCAACTTAGCCCAGTATGCCACGTGGACCTGCCTTTTGTTTGATGATTGTCCCATTCTGTTATGACCTATTTGAATATGAATCCCATCAGACAAAGTAAATGTTTTTTTTATCTCAATGATTTTTTCTGTAAACATTGTACATCTATTCCCAATTCTCCAGGGGTATGCAAAATTGTTTGCACAAATGTAACTTTGCTCCAGAGACGTGAAGGTTGAGAAGGCATGTAAGAAAGAAACTTGTTTTACTTTCTACTCCTAGTATATAGCCACAGCCAAGGCCTTGGGGGTGAGATTGCGATCAAGGTGGGGAATCTTAAAGACTCGTCAGCCCAATTTATTATCAGAAGTGCTCATTCCAATCCTGACTCTTCATGGGCAATGTGACATTGTGGGTAAGCCTCATACATCTACTAAGCAACTAATACAGTCTGGCCTAACACAAAGGACAATAGAGGCATGTGAAGAGAACCACAGCCAAAATACTATGAAATTATATGGTATTTTCCTGTGATATACTCCATATCGGCTGGATAAGTTACATATGAGCTACATATGAATGGATATACTAAACAATGAGGTATTCATTAATGGACTGTATATAAACATAAAAGTGTAATTTTCCAATTACACCATTAGACACAGAAAGCAGAATAAATAAAAAGTACTATACTTTCCATAAAAGGCAGTTGATTTGAACAGCCATGTTCTTGAGCATTACCTGAGGTAGTGCAGGTCAGAGATTTCCTTCATACAGAGCCAGCAGAACTCACAGCCGCACACGGCACAGGTCATGTGATTGCAACTTCCATCGTTCATCTTGATAATGTAGGCACCGCATCGTGGGCAGGGCTTGATGTCATCCGCTAGAGAGACGACCAAAAGGGAAATTATTTATTGGACCTAAGATAACGTTGATGCGTAGTTGTGGCTTATATTTAGTACGTGGTGAGAGAAAGCTGTGTGAAAACAAACATCTACATTGACTAGAGGACAGAAAAAAGCTGCCTTTAATTCAATCATTTCGATAGACTGACTGCCAAAAGCTACAATAAGAGACTAGATGAGGAAGAGGTTGTAGCAAAGAAATAAGTCATACTGACCAATAGTTCTGCCCTTCTAGACAACTTGAGAGAAATTCAAAATGTAATTTTGAGGCGAGGGAGACTAATCGACAGCCACACAAATAACCAAGAATCCCAAACCGACCCCTAAACCCTACCCCCTTGCTCGGAGTGCCCTTCGTAGTGACGTGTTGCTGACAAAACTGAGGATGACTTCCCCGACGGTAGCTAGGGGTCCAGTGAGCGCATCAACTTCGGGACAAACTCCTGACTTGTATGGTACAATACATGGTCAACTGTTAAATCATAAAACAAGAACGGATTTCTAATTTTCGAATTCTTTCCATCTTTAAAGATGAACTATATGAACCATAATTAACCAAATGTAATTTTCTACAAATATTGTTTTATTTATGTATCAAAGAAACGCACGTCATATAACTGGGCACGCGCATGCTCAAAATGAACCCGGTGCATCATGAGTCTATATCCTTATCCCCTTGTTTGCAGCAGCCGCATCGGTGCTCACTCGCTTGAAGTGGGTATCGGAGGGTGTAATTTGCCCATACACCTTTGATCATTTTCGCTCCCACAGCTTTGGGACACTTGTGCTAATGGCGGAGGCGACAGTGGACATGCAACTCAAGGGCCGAGTGGAGGTTTGAGCGGTTGGATCGGGATTTAAAATAACATTAGACAGCATTTACCTGGCCCGTGCTCCTGCGTGTAGCTGGGTGAGTGGTTGCTGTGCGTGTGCAGGGAGAGCGCCCTCTGCTGACGGGCGGAGTCGCAGGTCTGATTCGGGTGCCAAGCCTGTTTGCAGTGGTAACAGAACTCTGCCCCGCAACCCTCTCTGCGACAAACCAGCCTAGGGCAACTGGCACAGCCTGAAGCGATGACTGCAAACCTGAGAGAAATAAAGAGGAAGAGAAACAGACAGCATGAGACAAAGGGAGTCATTAGAGGAGGACATTGGGTGATAATGAAACTATGAAGTAATTGTACTGTCTAGTGAAATCCATGTTCTGTTAACTCAAAGCCGAGGGGTGTAGCTGACTCATTCTGTACTTGCATTATTGGCCAACGCAAGAAAAGAATACATACACTAAGAAAATATATTCTCAAACTTGATCTCCACAGAACATTTATACAATTTTTCCTATTTCCGTAGAGGATGATGTCACCATTCTGAGGAGAATGAGCTGGCAAATGATTTTTGTTGGGGTAGGCACACCATCCCAAAGAAAATCTGCTTCCTAACAAACCTAATTCCAATTTTAATTACCCCTAATTAATCTATATTTCATAGAAATCTGGAAACACTGAACTGTTTAAAATTAAACTTTCAAAACAATTTAGTGGGCAAAATTATTTAATTTATAAAGCGAGATTGAGATCTAGGCTAGAGGACGGAGAAAGACATTCTGAAGCAAATTTATTTAAGGGCATGAGGGGAGGACGATGACGAAGACCAGAAAATTGTCTTATATTTTTATCATTCCAAACATCATCTGTACACATCTCAATGATCCCCATAGCAAGCCAGGAAGTACATATCTTTCTTGATCAAAATTAGTAAGTTTTGTGTGGTAAAAATGAAATTATATTTACTTAATCAAATTGCATATTGTACCAACACAAACCATAAACGAGTGGAAAGATTATTCAACTTGAAAGTTCCTCTGTTTCTCATCGGAAAAGGTTGTTAAAAAATAACAAAATCCCTCCCACACTGTTGTTTCGAAATACAGTCCCTAGGTTTCGAAACTGAACTCTCCTCAATCATACGACACAACCACCAATTTCTCAAAGGCATCCAGAATTCTAATTGAGGCATACGAAAAAGCACAAACGCCAATACGTAACTTGAAACATTACAGTCTCTCTTGCTAAACCACAAATTAGAGGAAATGTTTATGGCTACATGGTTATTTCCCTTTTAACAGAATTCCTTGCAGTCCATTAAATCCAGTTTGCGTTGGTTTCGCAATTATTTTGTTTGTTTGTTGAAACTGACAGAATGTCTTCAAGCTTAAGCTTGGGGACCTGTTGGAACAAAGCATAGCCAACCTGTTGCCAAGGTAGTTTGTTTCTACCTGTAGGAATATTCCACATTAATGATTAACGTGTTTGATCGGGTGGTTATGCTGCAGTGAGGCACATAATGAGTGACATCATGGACTTCAGTGGTGGGAATCTGAGGAGCTCTGTGCAAACTCTTAATGTTGTGTTGGAATAAAGCCACTATCTAAAAAGAGACCCTCCTACCCTGAGTGACTTACAGAAGGAATTAGGATACACTGTTTTTTTTGTACAATGACCTCTGTGATACCTGTTGGGTTTGGAACAGTGAGCCACATTATTTGCATATTGTCCCGCATCCGAAATGGTGGGCGGTGGCCGTGACCACAGGGATATATTTGACTTGTCAAAATTAGGTAATCGTCCGGCAAGCATGTCGTCAGACGCGCCAAGAAATATCTTCTGGGGCCCGCCTTCTAAAAAAAGTAGGTAAATGACATGGTGTGACTTTGCATCAGATGAGTAATGTTGCAATGTTCAACTTTCCGTGTCAGTTGAGACAAGTCTGTGACCTTAGACTGGATACCTTGAAATTAGGGAGAGGTTTTATTCATAATTTATGGGAAAAAATATGCAATTCATTAATAAAATAACAATGAGCCACTGATTGTTTTTCCACTAGTCTATCACTATTAGTACAAATGTAATACAGACACTGAAGTGAGATGGACCTAACGCATGCTGTCTGTTGGCTGTGTACAAAGTGAGTATATAATGATCGCTTTAATTAAGTCCCAGCCTATCCGTTTCCCCTGGCAACACTGGCTACTTCTACGCTGCATTACTAGTCACCATAGAAACTGACAGCCTGCGGAGCAACCAGTGGATCTGTCGATGACTCGATTGGTTGTCTCCCCTTGTCAATCACGCAGAAGGGCCAAATCCTAGATGAAAGAGGAAAGTTCAGTGAAGCTCATGTGTTGAAAAGAGGCCTTCACATGAAGACTGAGGGTGTGTGGGTATGTGCACATGCATGTGCACAGCCAAGTGAAAGATGAAAAAGGCATCTGTGGCTGTTAGTGATAAACGGAAAAATTAAGAAAGTGAAAGACAATGAGAGAGAAGGTGATAAGTTCCCACAGATTCCTGAGCTGTCAGTCCAGGCTCTGTTACTATTACGAAGGCCACACCACCCTGGTCTATTAACATGTAGTACAACTCAAGGGTGTGTTTGTATGTGGAATATTCACACTTCTGGGTCTCACACAAAAACACACACACAAAAACAAACAAACACTTGAGGATTTACTATCCTTGTGAGGAAGTCCCAAGATATCATTCACATTTAAAATTGTATTTCTCTGACACTTAACCTAACCTGAACATTTTGCTTTTAAATCAGCAACCTGCAGTACTGAATGAATATACAGTACTTGTATACTTCATATGGCCCCCTTGCCCCCTGGAAATCGACCTCACAACCTAGCTACACATTAATTCTGTTCTGGGGTCAGCCAAACCATGATCAAAAGATCTTAAATACCAGCAATCGCAGATTTAGAACACTTGTACACAAATGTACCTCTTTGCTAGCTGGCCCAAACCAGACCTTTCCATGAGAATACAGGTGTTGCCAGTCAATGTCTTAAGAATGTAGGTCACCTCAAAAGACCTGCCCACTGTTAGGTCTGGTTCAACCCCCTGTCTGACTGCATTCACATAGAATACCAAGGAGACACTCTTCCTTTGAAAGTAGATTATAACTGACACTATCTGTGCTTCCCCTAACGTATAAGCATGTGCATGTCATACAAACAAAAGCTCGAACCAGTTCAACAGAAATTCACCCTATCATATTAATGGATCAGGTTCACAGCATTTTTATTTTCCTTGTGCATGCATAATAGTACTTCACAAGGTAACCTATTTATTCCAGCTTATAAACAGTTACATAAACAGAGATAAAATTGTTACCTACAAAGTCTAGGTCTATAGACCTTTTAATAAAACATTTCTAAAAAAACACCGGTAATTCCAGTCACGTATAAATTAGAGCACTGCTATAAAAGCATCGACGTGATGAAAAAAGGCTATGATTTAATTGATGGCCCTAGTAAAGGTTAAGTTCAGGCCACTTTAGGGCAAAATCCCATTTGCGGTCAGAAAGGGTTTGAGACATTTCCGCCACTTCTAGACCATTGTTCCTCATACAGAGTTCCGATTATTGGTCACATTGAAGTTGAGATAAAGGTTAATTTTTAAACCATTACAGCAGACTGATTCTTACCCGCAATCAGGTGCCGGACACCACCGGCAGTCCGGGTCCGATGCCAGGCAGCGGCGGAGCAGGAACTCCTCGTACTTCTCCAGTAGCGCAGAGTCTTCCAAGATTTCCGCAACCTGGTGCGGTGCCAGCCGCTCCGAACACTCAGGGCAGCTGAGGTTGACGCGGCTCTCTGTGATCTCGATGCGCAGGTACTGCCGCAGGCAACACAAGCAGGACCGATGGTTGCAGCCGAGAAGCTCTGGGAGCTGTTCTATGGGCTGGCGCACCAGGCACAGGGGGCACTCCAGGAAGTCAGCTGGAGGAGAGGCGCCGGAGGTGGCGAAGACTGGGGGGCACAGGGACGACTGGCTGGAGGACAACGGCTCTGCTGGGGTGGAGATGGGAGTTGTGGCTGAGTCCTGGAGGGTGTCTGCGTTTGTGCTAGCTGCTAGATTAGGGGCGGAAGGGACTCCTGAGGGAACTGGAGTAGAGTGCTGCTGTTGTGGGTTGTGGAGCTGGGCTAAAGGGGTAGTCGCGCCAGCCTGGGCATTCCGGGGAACTCGTTTGTTGTTGAAGAAGCTGTGAAAAGACATGCGTCCTTGCCGTTTTCCTGGTGCCCGGCATTTGGGATTAGGAATGCCGCTCACTGAGGAGTGGGGGGAATCTGAGTCTTTTTCCGATCCCATTTTCCCAGTAAGAGACACGAATGGTTCCTTGCGTTTCCTGCCCTTGCTATAGTTTAATATCACCGTGAGGAAGCTTTCCTCACACACACACACACACACACACACACTTCAAATCTCTCTCTGTTACACACGCACACAATTAGTGCTCTCAGGTAATTAAATCTAACTGATATTCAGTGACAAAGACTTTCTTTCCTCTTACGAGAAACAATGTAAAAACAAAGGCTAAAATAAGCTGGAAGACAAAAGAGAAAGAGAAAGTCAAAATTCCCCTCCCACTGGTTGATACGCTCCACAGGCAATGGCTGCAAAGGAAAAAAAATTCACAGGTTCGATTTTATCCAGCCAGAACTGGGGGTCCAAACTGACAGTCAAGTGGTACTGTGAACTACAAAGCTCACAGGTTCGGAACAAGAAGTGTCAGGGAGACTTCTCACTGAATTGTTTCTCAAATGAAATGAGGAGGAATATCGATCTATTTTTTTTTAAATGTTACAAAATATTGTAGTCCTTCCTTTTGGGAGGTTATTTAAAATGTCCGAAATCCTTGTTAGCGGTTGGTGTGTGTGCTGCTGATTTGTCTTCTGTTGCCCTTATAGCTCTCTTTTTCTTCTCTCTTCTGTGCGTTTTTCACACACTCAATCGACCGTCTGTGAGGAGGAAGAAAAGAACAGGAAGTTAGCAGTGCAGAGAGCGCAGGGAGCATGCTCAGTATGACACACCTCTCTCCTCCTTTGCTGTTTCTAATAACCTACACCACACACACACACACACACACACACACACACACACACACACACACACACACACCGACATAACTGACAATACATGCTCATTAAGATACAGACATTGGGTGGGAAAAATACTATTTTTGTGATCTTCCTAATGTAGATGACACAATGTCTTAGATGAACCAGCCTCATTACCTCTCTCATTTATCCTCCATCTCAAATTTATCCTCCATCTAAGATTTATCATCCATCTAAGATTTATTCTCCATCTCTCATTTATCTTTCAACTCTCATTTATCTTCCATCTCTCATTTATCCTCCATCTATCAGTCTCTGATTTATCCACCATCTCTCATTCTTCCATCTGTCCGTCTCTCACATCTTTTCTTCTCCTTAGTCTCTCTATATGAACCCCTGGCCACATCCACTTGCGAAATCAAAAGGGGTAGACAGAAATACCATGACGCAGACATGAATTCTAAGTTCAAATGTTGAATAGGCCTATTAAATCTACACAGCAGATATCTATCTGAACTTTCCAGACCATAAACACATACTGAACACAGGCTCCTGTTTCTCTTTTTCTCTCTCACACACATACAGACACACACACACACACACTTCACACTGCATTGCTACTGCGGTTACCATGGTGATGCTCACTAGGAGCTGAGCAAACAGCATCCCACTCAGTGACTCTGGCACTTATGTACGCACCGACACACACCAAACACTCTCACTATGTCATTTACTCATAAATAGTATGTGGACACTACCAATTACAGTACAACTTAAGGACAATTTAACACCTTAACTGGAAACAGTCAAATCAACTTAAATCAACTCCATATTTGCTTTGATGTTACTTAAAGGCGATTCGGCCTTTAAAACGTAAATATGCTAATACGACCTAACAACTTCCTTTGATTTGTACAAGCAGTAATATTAGTTGAAGCCATTTTTAATGACGGTTTAAAGAAAACAAAGACAGTGATTACAGTTATTAATAGATTTCTTTTACGGTGAGGGACCATATAACAGCAAGTGAAAATACTTTGTGGATAAATGACGGTCATACTTCACTTTTTTCTTAATTTTTTTAAAGAGAAATATGGTGTGCAGTTGTTGGTTCATAAATTACATTATGAATAATGAAAAGGTCAAAGGTAGAGATGACAGGGTTTGAGATTACCGCTGGAGCTCTACCTTTTTATGCTGTGAAGCCTTGAAGGCAAACATGTGCTACCATTCTTTGTTTGGCAGTGAAGAAACCTATTTGCATGCAATTTATATATGCATGCTAACAGTGGACAAACTGTTCTGGCACGTTAAAACAGAATTGTGATTTTTCTGCATTGACAAAGAGGCAAATGCTGCAAACTATCCTCAGTCGACATACATTCAATGCTTACTGCATTTCAAGGCCTGGCTAACACAGATACTGTGGATACAACATGCTGTGACTGGTAAAATACCATTGGTTGAATGATTGACAAATAGCAGCACCAATCAATGTGAGGGATAGTCAACAAAATATTGTTTGTACATTTACATTGTGTCTACATTGGTGGCGAAAGACAAAGACTACAGGCCACCACAGGTTGTCTTTAAAGAAAGACAAAGTACCACATTCATGAAACAGCATGGTGGCTGTTCTTTCCTGCCTGGCTGGGGCTACGGGGTGATGTGAAAGGCAACTGATTAACCATGGATGGCCACAGACAGAGTATTAAAAGAATATATGCAGTTTCTATATATAATTCCACACTAGTTGAGAAGGTAATGGGCCTCTCATCCAACGCTCAGAACAGCACTTGCCCCTACTACTACAGACAGCTGAACCATAATTGCCATCTGTGCTAGGTGTAAGTTTGTATGTGTCACAGTCTGAAAAACATTTTGGGTAATATGTCTTTGGTGAGAGTTCTCAGATCTCACCTCTCTTAAGTAACAGAATGTCTGATGCTATTACATTTTTTTCTGTCAAAAATGCCACAGTGTGAAAACGAAGAAATCCCTGTTTCCCTTCAAAATAAAATGTTGTTAAAAAATAAATAACCTATAATGTGCCTAAAACCAGCCATGGAATATAGATCAAAAACAACATTTTTTTACTATAGCAGGACTTATATATTACTTAATGAAATGCGGTATAGTTTTTACATAAGTATGCATATAAAAACTAAATACATATTGGCTATGATACTTTTGTAACAAAGAGCAAATTCAAAGAGTATTTTTTATACATTTTGATTTGTTTTTAAACATTTTATGTTTTAGAATAATTGTAATATAATATTGGTACCTGCATGGCTTGGGCAAACAAGCCAGAGAGGAAAAGAAATCAGTGAGCTAGGAGGAATGGCGTGGCAGATGGGCACGAACAGGCTGAACACCGCTCGAGATTCTGCGATCCACACACTCTTTGTCCCAAACATGTCCTCCCACTCGACTGCTGCTCGCACACTCACACAAGTCCACACACAAACTCTCGCCGACATAATATTACCCTACACGTTTGCTTCCTTACATCGAAATTGCTTTAGCTTTCTGTCTGGTTGTCTTCTGTCAAAACCCTCTCAGACGAGAGAAAACACTGTCAACCTCGCAGCAAGTCAGCCATATGAGTCAGCCGAGTGTCACTAATGTACGCTACTCCCTGTGACAGAGCTGCTCAACATTCATTGCTCTTCTTGGACATGAAGTGGTGTCAGTTTCTTCTCTCAGTTTGTTTGTCTTAGCCTCAGCATTTCTATCTGCAGCAAACACTGAAACCGTACATTCTCAGCAATTTAGGATCCTCCATACTTCCCATGGCCTTAGTAAACATCTACATACTGCAAACACACAACCACTTGCACAGAGGAGCAAACACACACTCAAGTGTATACACAGTAGCATATACACAGAACACACAAACACATTTAGTAAGTTAATTAGCTGTGCTACAGGTGTGCACTTAGAACTGATAGCTGTTACACAAGTCACTGAATCACTAAGAGTGCTAACGTTACTGTGGCAGAGTTGCAGCAACACTCAATAAGCCCAAGCAAATATACTATGAGCCTAAAAAGGGCTACTTAGATTAAAATGAATTTCAATGTTTTGTTTCTTGTGTACTCTGTATACTCCTGTCAATATCATTAAAGCAACTAAACATTTTAAGGAGCACAATCTAGGCCTACATGTAGCTAGCAAATAAACATTACGGAATGCAAATTCAGGTATGAATACACTGTATGGGTGATGTAAGAAATATGATTGATGATTGAAATATGTTCAATGGCAGCAATAACTTTACAGCAGTAATTTGAGAGTAAAACATTGTGTTCTCTGCCACACATCTTGGCAAGTTTAGCTTCTTCTTACTTTTACTACCCAACTGGTACTGTGGTCTACAGTAATCAGGATTAAAACACCTGGCAGTGGGCAAAGATTACCACAATGATAATAATAATAAATCACACCCCACACACTTATTTCACCCCTCCCAGTTTGTCATGTCCATTTTCCCCTGTAAGCCTCATCACGTCGGCAAACATTCGCAGGGTTTGGATAATTCAAGGAAAAATCATAAGCACGTGTTGCCAAGCCGTCTAATTCGTATCAATCTGCTCGTTCAACCCAGAAGCCTTACGTCAGGAAAAGGTTTACATATTTGCCATCTACGCATATTGATTCCCAGGCAATCAAACTGCACTCAAGGAGTCGCTTGTGAGAAACATGTCAAGGTAGTTGCGGCCGACTACTCTTCCTTTAGGCAGCGCTCCAGATGTGGATTAAAGCAATGGTTTTTTAATGGTTCCTCTACTTGAGGAACATGAGGCATTCTACAACTGAGCTGTAGCTGCGGAACTAGCTTGCCAGTTACACTAATCAAAGGCTTGATAATGAGTAGACAAGTTAAATCAGATGTGCTAGCCCAGGAATATTAACAGGTTTTCCAAGAAGAGGTTTGAAAACCACTGGCTTTTTGAAGGCCGAACTAACCTTTAGTTCTAGGCAGGGCTGGCTTAAGACTTTAGAGACACTTGGAGGGCCACAAAACTTAAAAACATAAAGATGTGACATGCTTTTTTTTTAGAGAACTCAGTCAGGATGCTTGAGAGTAAGAGTAATATAACAGGAATTTGTGCATCAGCAGTTTCTTTTGTTATGTCAGTCACTCCATTAGCCATGTCAATTTTAAATTGGTAGTTTGTCTAGACAGTTATCCAAACTAATAGTAATCATGGCCAAAAACCAACAGGATCTACAGGCTACGTGCCCAGGCGTCCCGACCTCCAGGGAACATGTATTAATTTGTCATATTTATTCTCCCTCAGATATCATATTAACATGGCATAATTCATGGAGATTTTCAAAAATGTATACAATAATCTCTCTGCCTTATGTGAAATAGAGCAGGCATGCTTGCATTCACTGTTAGTTGACACCAGTTTTTATCAAAGTATTTTCCATTTAAAATGTGTAGTACTGGAGGAAAGCTACTGGGACATAATTTCTAGTTGGACCCAACAAAATTTCTCTAATGGCCACCAAAAAGCTGAATCCAGTCATTATTCTAGATTATACAGATAGTCATGTAATTGAAGCTCACCACCCAGACAGTGTGGTAAATTTCACTGTTTTTTGTGCAGACTAACAGACATTTTGGGAGGCAGGCAGACCGGTAAGCTAATTAGCTGGTTTGTAGTGATAGTTCTACAGCCCCTCTGTAAGCCTTGAGCTGTGACTGAGGCCAGGCTTACTCCCCAGGTGGAACGGGTGGTCTTTGCCCAAGCTTTAGGGGTGTAGCCTAATGGACTAAGTTCATTAAGCCGTGGTGACAGAGGAAGCAAAGACATGTACCCCTCTGTCTAAAGAAAGAGCTGCACCTGACTGTTACCTTGCCCTTCTCCCCATCTTCCATATTTTCCTGGCAGGACTTCAATGTGGGTGAGAAAACCGAGGGATCTGCCCCTCCGGAACTACTAGCACTGTTACACCTCTCATTTGTTCTCTGTCTCTCCTCTCTGTTTTGTTTCTTGTCTCTCCCTCTCAGCCTCTTTAGCGTGCTACGAGGGCAGGGCAGGACAAAGCTGTTCTTGCCTCTAAACACCAGGCCTGTTGAGTCATGTCGAGATACAATGGGACTATGTGCTAACATGCTAAGGATGTGTCCTTCTGTTCATTATTATTTGGATCTGATTCAGTGTTTGGATGCCATTTGGAGGCCGTGTTGAGCCTCCCACATTTACAGTTTTATAAGGGAATGGAAGATGTGGGTGTTTTTATTTAAAGTTGTATGCCACAGTCATTGGTCATTCAGTGGAAGTACCGTTAAAAAAAAAACTGACTCTGCACTTCCTGTGAATTCACCTCAGCTAACTGAGATGACCAACATGATAGGTTTGCCATGCACATACAAAAAAAGCCTCATTCAATTACAGTAAGCCTGTTGTCCAGACGTTTAGGAGACAGGTAAAAATCTGCCAAATTTAACACCTTCACACAATCCACAGTCACACATTAAATGGAAATTAAGAAAAAGGAGTATCATGGAATATCTGGTTTTAAGTAAACACCTAAAAATAGTACTACACACACTTCAAGTTTGTGTTTACACAGCCATCCAATTATGATGTTTTGTCAACTAAACAGTCATTTGGTCAAGTCCATCACATCTTTTTCATAGTTAGTCTTTGAGAAACACACATTGGAATTGGAGTTTTTGTTTAAATGCACCCTTAAACAACAACCATCAAACATGCCTTACAGATACTATACATATATTTTGTCTCACACACACACACACACATCTTGAGTAAGACACAAAAGGTATGAAGGCAGTGGCGGCGACAGGCCGGGGCTAGACGGGGCTAAAGCACCCCCAAGAAAAAGCCTAGCACCCCTTTAGCACCCCCTAGAAATGATTCCATATTTTCATATAAAAACATACATCGATATTTTCCCTGGATAATACATTCGCTTTTCTAAACGGCAAAGTCCAAGTAAGAAAAGTTTGCATAGTCGTTATCGTTAACTAACCATCCCTGCCATCCCCGCATGCAACTGGACGTAATGAAACTGATGCGCGGTCACTCACTAAAAC
>JACXGM010016582.1:0-20345 GCA_016801145.1 Umbra pygmaea | reverse complement strand
GCGGTAGCCAATTGAGAAAATGCCGCCTCAAATTCGTGCCGCCCTAGGCGGCTGCCTAATCTTGCCTAATGGGCGGGCCGGCCCTGAGTGTTGGTCAGTGACTCCGACGTATAGTGACTTTGACGTACTTAAAATGGTCAAAGGGGCCTCCAACCAAATTTTGCATAGGGCCCCCAAAGGTCTAGGGCCGGCTCTGGTTGTCAGCTTAGTAAACTGAAAACGAATCATACAACATCACAATCAATACCGTACAACACGTAAAAGCTCACCCTGTCATGAAGCAACACATTAAGGTTCAGCCAGGTTCTACCTTCAGTGGCTTTGCTTCATTTTAAACTTTGTGGGCTCAGTCCCAGAGCTGGAAAGCTAGAGAATATATTCTGTCCGAAGTTAGCTCTTAACTGAGCCCAATATGGTAGACCCAAAAAGAGAAAAGTATGCAGGTTTTGGGTTGACAGCAGAAGTAACATTTTGATTGGACTTTGTGTGCAATTGACAACTAATGTAATGTAATCCTCCAATAACTGTGAGAGGAATCTGGCAGATGGGGGCTTATTAGCTTTGTCCCCAGCGCTACAGCTAACATTCTGCGACAATATGGCATCATGGAATATTACTAATCCTTGTTGAGACACGGATGTAAAACTGGATAAAGTTCAAGAAGTCAAAAATTGTTTAGAAAATTATTTTTTCAGGGTATACATTATACAATATTAGCAAGCAATTGTATGATATTCTAATTTCTCTGCACACAGCGCTCTGCTGGAAAAGAGACAATTGGCCTCAATATGATTTTCTCTGTTTAAGTAAATAAATATATATATAGATGTAGGAATCAAAGCTATAACGGTCCAATCGCATTTACTATAAATATAATCTGCCTTTAAAAATGTGCTTGACATAAAATTCCTTTAACCAAGATGCCACTTTCTCCTGGAACTGCACTTCTTACAGTGTGTTGTCTTGTCAAAGTGGACGGACCATATTTGTTACAGTCTCTCTTTATGTAACTGTCAAAAAGCAAGGCCATGTGTTTGTCCGTGTGTGTGGGTCCATGTATGTGTGTGCTTAGTCGTAAGGCCTGTAATGGCACCACAGTTTTCAGGCGTTTCAAAGCAATCATCTTTCCCAGAGGGGATTATGGGACTAAAGCCAGTGTCCCATTCAGCAAGGATAAAGGCCACAGTATTAATCTAGCGAAGTAGGCCTGGTCAAAGCCTCTCCCCACTCTTCCTCGGCCCCGCCCCCATATCACAGCCCCTCCCCCTATTTTTTAGCCCCACGTCACATCCCCTCCCCACACTTTCGCAACCTAACCTTCCTTGAGAACTTAATTGAGGCGCATGGGCTCATTGGAATGTCTGGACTGGAGTGAATGCAGTGGAGTTAAACACATGAAACCCAGTGTGAGATTCCATTCCATTTACTCCAGTCCTGATATTAATATGAGCTCTTCCTCCTCAGTTAAGATTCACCAGCCTCCTGGTCCTTACTCACACAAAATGTGCAAAATTACACACACTTTCATTATATCCTAACCTGACTGGTGTCCCACTAATGCCTGCCATTCATTCTCCAACTCGATGCACACACACACACACACACACACACCTTCACACAACCACACACACAACTACATAACTAGCCATTTCCCTAAAGGCCAGCCTATTTTTTGTTCATCCACATGTTTCTCAGCACTCTGTATACATGCTTTGCTCTGTCTGACTTCAACGGTCCGGGCTGCACTCCGGTGCCTGGACTTGACATGCAGCTACACTCCCACCCACACAGGTGCTTGGTCCATTAGGAACACTGTCTGTCTAGCCTGGAGATGTTCTGGGCCAGTATGTGTGTTTTTGTGTGTGTATGTTTGTCTGTTTGTGTGTGTGTTCTGTGTGTGTCTGTGTGTATCTGTGTGTATGTGCGTGTATGTGTGTTTTGGTTTGTTGAACTTTCTCCGCTCTGATGGATGACTGTGTGATTGTGCTCGGCTTGTCCTTGTGTTGGGGTGACTCTGTGCTTGCGCGTGTGCGTGGCCTGTGTGTGGCATGTGCGTGTGCATCAGTGGGTTTCCGGTTACTGTGGATCTGCAGTCTCACTCAGATCAATGAGGCAGTCGGAGATCAGATTCTAAAAGGTTTCAGAAACAATCTGTCACGGGAACAGAAGCCGGGGGGGAAAGAACGTCGTGTATCCAGTGTCATGGAAATGGCGTCCTGGCTTGGAGTCTGCTTCTGGACACTTTTATCTATCGTAATGAAAACACTGAATTGTACTGACTACCCATCATGCAGAGAAGCTTTGAAAACCAAATGGAGAGCGTGGGCGGGGTGGGGGGGAGTAAGTTGTGTCAATTTCATTTTGTTACACTATCAAAGTTCTTATTTTGTAACCTATGCAGTTGCTATACATTTGCATTATAAAACGTAGTACAATATAAAAATATATGTTTTCTGAGTTTGACTTTTCTTGTTTTTTTTGTGATTTTTTTCCCAATTTTTCTCCACTCCCAATTGGTCTTGTCCAATTTCCACTAACCCTGCCTTGTTGGCAGCTCTGCAACTCCTTTGTCAGATGCTGGATTGTGAGGGGCGTACACATGGTTCATCCCACCTTGTCGCCGAGCCAGACGATTATTTTTCAAACTGCTCATCCAACACAGAAGCCGTTAGTCAGATCATGCATGGGATGATTACGCTTACCAACTAGACTTCTGCAATTGAATTTACAGGCGCCCCATCACGGACCCCCTGAGTCTAACATTTCAACGGATTTGACTGTAAAAATTGTAAAAGTTATTTTTCATCAGAACTACTAAATTGATTGTTTCCACGCCCCCTATTAAAACACTCACACCGAGATGTTGGAGAATTGGCTATGCAATGCATGGCCATAATTTCTTTCCTCTTTGTGCGTTCTCCCAACTGAGTTTGTGATTTTGACCACTGGTTGTAAAAGTGGCGCTATTGAGTTAAAGAGGGTCCCCAAAGATTGTGCACTATGTCATGTATTTTGTGCTCTATGTCATGTATTTGTACTCTTTGTCATGATTTGTGCCCCATGTCATCAAAACCACCTGATTTAGTCTTGGAATTTCATGGGTAATAATGTCACACATTCAGGCCAAAATTAGGGGTTTAACTCGTCACTTTTTTCATTGCAAAAGTCCCAGACCACCTTAGTACCCAGTTTCTTAAATGAAACATGAAGTATCTACTTTTAAAATGTTGTGACAGTTTAAAGTTGAGACCTGTCCACTGACCTCGCCTAGCCATTCTACTTTCAACTTTCAACTTTCATTCGACTCACAACAAGGAGTCATTAGAGCACAGAAGAAAAATACTGCCCTGTCTGAAACACCCCTCATCCTCCCTAGGAGGTGCTAAGCCCATTTGTACCACCCCCTCCAAAACATTTTGGACACTGTTGGTATGCTGCGGAAAATGGCAAACTTAATATTTTGTTAACTGGTAACCGAACAATAGGCATGTTGGACTTTTAGTTATTGAAACATGTTCTTAGGGCAGCATTGCATCTTTTCGGTTCTCTCTGTCATCCAATCAGTGACAGCAGGAGGCGGGGCTTGGATTATTAAAAAAATTCTCAGGATTCATGAGCATAGTTTTCTCAATTTTTAATCATATATATAAATCGTAATTATCACTTAAATGTAAACTTAATGTGAGTTCCACCCTCTGTTTTGAATCAACCAATCAAATCATTTCTGCCTCCAAGGCAGATCTGGCATGAGAACACTTTTCAATAACTAAAAGTCCTATGAGCAAATAATAGGTTCAATATAAGTTTGCTCAAGGGAAGAATGGATGAGAAATGGACGAGACAGCGGTGAGAGATGGATGAGAAATGGATGAAAGACCAGTGAGAGGCGGATGAGAGTTGAGAAGGATGAGACGGCTGGTGTAAATGAAAGACAGAGGAGCTGATTGAGGAATGGATGAGCTACACTGAATTGATTCTTCACTATGCTTACTGTAAGACACCACTAGCGCTATGCAAACATAAAAAAATATATTTCATGCTCTGCCCAATATTGTTCTGAAGCTGGCTTGCAGTGCTAATGTTACATATTCTAAGCAGTACAGTACAAAAAATGTCATTCAAAATATATAGATTTTTTGTTTTACCAAATGTCCAGGGCAAAAAATGTATTGCAGTCCAGTTTACAGCCTTGCTTTAAATTTAGTACAGTGATATCAATGTTATTTTTTCACCCTTCATGAAACATTATTTTAGTTGACGCATTGACCAAAAACATTTCCCTTGATGAACTATCTATTCATAATGCCATCTTTTTTTATTGTAACCCCTTTTGTTCCAATTTCTTGATATCCAATAAATTAACTATGATTACACTACAGCAACATCATCCTTGCGGTTGTTATTCATCCATTATATGTATTAATTAATTATTAATGTCCCTATAGTCAGCCACCGGGAAACCAATGTTGTGTTCTGTTTTCACCCTAAACTTTCTTGACTTCTAAATGCCATATTATGACTAAAAGCAAAAAGGACCATGCCAACTCTCCACCTGTAACAATACATAATATTCAACACGACGCAAGGCCTACACACTGTTGTCACTCATTACAAAGCATCAATTGAAATAACAGTCACACATCAGCCTGAGCCTGCCACTCTGCTTCCATTAAAAGACGATGGCGAAAGATAATCAAGTGCATCAGTATTATTATCTCTAATCTCAGTTAACTCAGAACTATAATCTAAGATTTACATCGTCTGTCCATGAGAACTTAATCCCTATTTATCCAAACGAATGCACGACGTGACCTGGCAGATTTTTTTGCGATATGTGTTTCCACCAACAGCACAATATTATGACCAATCATATCACATATTTTCTGTGCTGATGAATAAGAAACTGTCTTTGATTGATAAATAAATCTTTTACAGCTTTCTTTACTCACTGTTTTTAGCGGCTTGGTGAAAGAGTGAGCTGTAAACATATTTTCATCACACAACCTACTGTGAATAACATAGATCATTTCCTTATACAGCACAATAAAAAAACAACCCATCTTCATCTGTCAACCTTAATATGGAGTCCCTCAGATACTCCTCTAACACAAAAATACCGTAGAAATACACTCGGAACCTCCATTTATAATAATCCCGGCATTTGTGTTAAAAATATATATATATATTAGGAAATTTGAAGAATGTCCCCTTAGTAACACAGGAGATCTGGCAACTTTAACATATTTCCAACCAGGGATACCAGTCTACACGTATTATATTTGCTATTTCATAATTACTTCGTACTCGTTAGTCTTTGGCGGTTAACTGTGACTAGATACACTTGTGGTTCAGCCACAATTCATTGGCCCGAAGGTCGAGAAATGTTTTTTTTAGCAAGTCAAGTGAAGTTCAGGGAGTGTGAGTTGTTGGTCGAGAATGTGATGTAACATTGAGAATTGCCTGATATACTACACAGCCACGTGTCTCATACAAACAGGCAAACTTGCTTTCCAGTCTATACAGTATAAAACCCTAACCGGGTGAATAACGATATCACGCTGTCTTAAAGTGTTATTCTTTAACACCATTTCTACGTTTGCTTTCTGAGAAACACATAGGAGCATGGAGCTATAGGTCTATGCTTTGCCTATACTGAATGACCTATTTTTGACATTAGCCTACAGCATATTAACTGTACAGTTGAGCAGGCAAATGTCACAATTTACATATTTCACTTTTCTTTCCAGACAGATACATATCACAAAATAAACAATACTGTTTATATAATGTACAGCTTTTTCACAAAACAAACTAAATATATATAATATAATCTGGAGGTTTCTGTAGTTTGCCGGGCAGTTGCTAGAATGAGAGCTGTCCGTGGTTCTGAAATCGACCGTACGGCGCGCTCAATGCAACAGGGATAAGCAGCTTTATCACTGAGAATTAAAATCAGACGTTTCTCGAAGCTTAATCCTTACTCTATTTTAAAAACAACATAATATATAGCGATATAAAATTAATTTATTCATACTGAAAGTAAGAACAATAGAATGAAAGTGTTTAAGAAATACTTAATAACCTATTTGCAAAAGAATCAACTAGGCTATACCACAATTTTATGTGAGATTCTGCTCGTTCGTTAGACATAAATGCATATTTTATTTAATTAAATCAAACAGTTTGTCTTAAAACTGACTTAAATCGTTCAGCAACCTACCTGAAGTTGTTTTCAGCGGACCGTCTTTGGTTCGGGACTGGAAAATGTCTCCCTGGTTCCACCCCCACTTTCTAGTTTCTACTGCTGCCTCGCTCCAAACGGATTGCCCTCAGGGAAAACTCAGCCGATCTGGCCCCGCCCTTACATAACCTACTCCGCCCTTTAACCAAGATGGCCGCGCCCTCTGACATCACACGCCCTTAATGAATGTGAGGCTCATGAGCTGTTGTTATTGGTTACTTATATTATATTGTAAACATTTCGGGGGGTGGGGGCCGGGTTAATTTGTACAGCCCTTTTGTTTGTGGAACAGCTTTGATAGTGGGACTTAAAAGATTGTTTAATATTAATAATAATAGTTTGACTACAGAGCATTACTCTCCACAGTAAAAGTAATGTCCTAAAGATAATTTGAAGTGATTTCACTTTTTGAATACCTGTGAACTATCGGCTTGACTGTCGCTTATGATAATGTAACAAACTGGGTGGCCTTTAAGATAACTCTCTTTGAAATGCTCCATGCACACTTTGTGTCACATTGTGTTGGCCGTCCACTGTGCTGTGCTGTCATCCTCTACTGCTGCCTTCCTCTAGACAGGTGTTTTCAGTATCCATTAAAAGAAACATGTCAGCAGCAGAGCACTAGTAAAGACATAGAAGTATTTTAAATAGCTACTCTTAATAAAGGATGGTATTTGGATGTTTTTACGAATTTGGGCAGGGACTCTTCTGTAATAGCTTTTAGTGGTTCCCCGTTGGAGTATGAAGAAAGAGAAAACCTTGATGCTGGTTAATCAGCTGGGCTAGTCAGGAGAATGGACAGGCAAAATAGCAAAGATTATCATTGTAATAGCTCATTATAAAGCTTCAGTACGGTTTTCCTTAAGGCAAGGAGCCCTACTTCACCCCTTCCTGTCTGTCTTTCTCTTCAAACCGGCTGTCTCTCATTACACAGTCTCTGTTTGTTTCTTACCTCTTTTCGCACTCTTTCATTCTTTCTATCTCCTAACCGATAATTGATGCTATTCAGCTTTCCATCCCTCTATCAGTTGCCAAGAGGCCTGTCATGTTGAGCATTAGTGCCAGGCAACCTGTGTGTTTGTGTGTAATGGGCTTGTAATGTTGCATCCGTTCTGTGTGCTGTTTCGATTGGATCAATCAGGCTTTAACAGTGATAGTCTAGACCAGGGATAATGAGACATTAGGAACTGAGAAAAAGAGACTCCAGGAGGAGGATGCTGAGGGAAACCACGAGAAGGTGAAGCTATTAGAAAGTATTAAGACTATTGAGATACAACCATGTGAGTATTGAGATACAACCATGTGAGTATTGAGATACAACCAGGTGAGTATTACAATACAACCATGTGAGTATTACAATACAACCATGTGAGTATTACGATACAACCATGTGAGTATTAAGATACAACCATGTGAGTATTGAGAAAATAACCATGCAAGAATTATGATACAACCATGTGAGTATTATGATACAAACATGTGAGTATTGAGATACAACCATGTGAGTATTAAGATACAACCTTGTGAGTACTGAAATATAACGATGTGAGTACTGAAATAGAACCATGTGAGTATTACGATACAACCATGTGAGTACTAACATACAAACTTGTGAGTACTGAGATATTAAAAGTGTTCTGATTTGGCTTATTTGTTTTCCCCCATAAGAAAACCCTTTTATGCTGATCATAAGAAAACTGGTTTGGTTCCAAGTACAACCCTTTTTTGAGGTAGAGGTCTGTCTGTCTGACTGTATGTCTGTTAGCCTGTCTCACTCACTGAGGGCATTTCCATTTCATTTTAAATAGCTTTATTCGCATTTGAAACATATTTACATTGCCAAAGCAAGACTCTCTACCGCTCTATTTCTCTGTATCTCTCCTCTCTCACTCTCACTGATCTCAAGTCAATTTAAAAGGAATTTGTTCATATTTTTTCTGGTCCCCACAAGAGTAGAAAAACTAACATGTTTGCATGTGTGTGTACACCTTTTTTGGAAACATATATCTTATGTTTCCAGAAAGTTATTTTAGAATAGTTACTAAATAAGGTTGATGACCAATAAAATACATTTTCTGGGAGGAGCTGTAATGGAGCTTACTAGATTTGGTTTGTGGATGCAACTACATATGAGGCTGGTCTGGAAATGGCTGATTTAAGCTTTAGGAAAATATTTAGAGGTATGCTGAGTTTGGATAAAAAGCATTAATCTAGCAAAACATTATTAAATGTGTCCTTAAGTCTTTTTTCTACAATGTTGAAAACTTCAATTTACAGTAGATCTCATCTCTCTGCTAAAGGTGTTCTACCTGAACCTAACACAGTGACAAACCAATACACAACACCAACGGACTTGACTAAAGTAGACAGATAAATGCTGCGATTATGTCCCGCCCACGGATGCTCAGCATCTCTGGGGGTAAATGGAGGAGTGGGCTGGCCTAGACTCCGGGCTTCTTTGTGATGATTGGAGAGTCTGTCGAAAGACTGAATCTCCTTGTGATTGACAGTGATTTTGTACTATAAAAAGTTGCTGAAGCTATTTGAGCTCAGGCCCATCACGGATTTTGCAATTGTAGTCAAAAGACAAACTACTGCAACCTATTTCTTGGTATTTGCTTGGAGAAATTGCTAGCCAATTTTCATCATACATTTCATACAATCGTACACAACATTCCTTGTTTCAGTTTAACCTAATGTTCCTTAAAGACATGTTGGACAGTGCAATGCCTCAGCTTTACAAAATGTTCTCATTAGTGGAAACAATTGGAGCAACGCACAGTCTGTTGTGTGTTAATGCTTACTTAGATGGCTAACCTCTGTGTAGCTCTGGAAAACAGGTCAGATATGCTGTGTTCATTTAGAGTATGCAGATAGAAATACACCAGCACTCACTGACAAACATGCAAGCTCTTTTTTACTGACATGTGTCTGCTGAGCCATGTCACATTGTCTCTCTCTCCAGCAGAAATATGTCACTGTGTTTATGCCAGAGACACAGATAGGATGTGACATGGACGCACGTCAGTGATGCAGAGCCTGCCCGCGTCTCCATGTGCACTGGTTTGCTTCTATCTACATGAACAAATATAATTCATCTGGTCTATTTACCAGAGAAATACACAGTGATTCATTGAGTTCCTGATTAGCTCCATTGAGTTCATGTATTAGCTAACTCATTTGTTTGAGGTAGGGCACAGTTGTGAAACCGATTCAAATTAGGGCAGAATGTATTAGTACAAGTTAACAGCAAAAATCCTAATACATTCTGCCCTAATACATTAGGGCAGAATGTATTAGGATTTTTGCTGTTAACTTGTACCTGATTAATTCATAAGGTCACTATTTGGTTAAGATCTCACATGGTGTGTCAGATGGCTCAGTGGTTAGGGAGTTTGTTCATTTCCGGTTAATTTACAAATGTCATTGTGTCCACTTCACCCTAAGTTGCTCCAAGGAGAATGTCCCTGTATTTAATGTAAGTTGCTCTTAAAGTAAAGGTCTTGGGAGTTAAACTTCTAATAGGAAGGTTACTGGTTTAATTCCCAAGTGTTTTTTATTTATTTTATTTTTATTGTGTCCTTGAGCAAGTCACTTTACGTTTCACCAGGGGATGTCCCTGTACTTGCCGCAAGTTGCTCTGGATAAGAGTGTCTGCTAAATTAAAATAAACCTCAACCACACCCTTTTTCAAGATCTTATTTGGGCACAAACTCAAAGGAAATATCACAAATCATCAAACACCAGGACCTCCATAGAATTGGTTTTACACCTGTGGTGCAAAGGAATGAGTTATCAATTAAAATAGCACTTTTCGAACTCAAACAATATTGTTAAACATAAACTCAAATTCTCATCACGATGCTCCCATATCTGCTATTGTTGGTGTGTGTCGGTGCAGGCAGGGCCGTCCTGAGGCATAAGCGAATTAAGCGGCTGCTTGGGGCCCCCTAGCCACCAAATCAAATTCTGCTTAGGGGCCCCAAAAGGCTCGGGCCGGCACTGGATGCAGGGGTGTATAAAAAAAGGAGTAAAAGGTGATGACCAGTCAGGGAATTTAAATAACGTATGATTTATCGTATTGCTGGAGCCCATGCATTTATTTCATAGGCTGTGAGTTACAACAACTTATTCAACTCAGGTGAGCTATGTCACTGCTTAAATATGTACAGAAATCACCAACAAGAGTGTTGAGAACCAGGCATGTAACAGTTTCCGAAGGTAACACTACATCCTTTTTTTGAAAAGATTACTCTGAAGGTTCAACCAGCAGCGGATGTTCAATAAAACAATGTAACACTTCAGCTGTTAAATGATGTGATATTATGTTATGTTCAAAGGTTATGCAAAATGTCTTATTAAGAATGAACCAACTATATATTGGTTAACTATGGCCCATGGCACTTTGCGTCGCCTTCATTTAACCAGCTGATCAAACAAAATTGAGAAAATTTATATTTATCAATTACATAATCTCTATAATGTACAGATACTGTATGGCATTCAGATATAGGACAATCAGATAATGTATAAAATGTTCAAATAATACAGTGAAGAAATAAGTAGATTCTGTATAACACGATCTGATAATGTACAAAATGACCAGTAGATAAAGCATTGCGGATTAAAGCTGAGAAAAGCTACCCATTACACCAAATAACCTCAGTGTTCAAGTAGCCATTGATTTGTGTGAATTTGTCATAAGAGTAATTGTTTCCTGGTTGATTCAGTAATGTGAACCACTGTGTGTTGTCAGAGAGTCTCTTTATGCTGAAGCATAGGGCATCCTGTATACTGTACCTACACTCAGTGCAGATGCCAGTCACATGACTTGTTAACCAATCGTAACCTAGAAACCAAAGAGCCGTAGGAAGCAACCATCTGCAACTGAAATATCTGAGAATATTAATTTGTGCTTGTGTAACAATCATGAATATATGTTGACGTCAGTTGATGGCTACACATTCTAGAATAATAGTGCTTACATTTTGCTGTAAAGAAAAAAGAGTTTGTACACTTCAACTAAATGCAATCTATATTAAACTGGAGCCAGATATTTACATTTCCAAATACATGGCTCTGAAAAGGGTTGGCCATGCAGCAAGTTCTAAAATACAGGATGGAAAACAAATTTGATGTGGATATTTCAGCCACACACAAAAACAGACAAATGCAATGTTTCCACTTCAACCGGTTTTAAAATGAAATGCAATTTTTTAGAAATTTTACTTTAAGGAGAGAATATTTTTTGTGTTGGATATATTTTTCCATTAGTTTAAGTCAGAAGTGGTAAAAAAATTATAAACTTTAGCCACCTTTTAATACCGTAATAAAGAAGCTTGCATATCTTGCTTTGTTAGGATCATACCAGGGTCCTTTCTTATGCAGAGCAGGAAATCTCCAAAACCACATTATGGGCTGATCCATTAAGCCTTCCATAGAGGTGGGACTCTGTTACACTCAGATAGCTCTCCTGAACAACCACAAAGGGCCCTGCAGTCCCTTTCTGTAGGCCCACAGGGACACTTTGAGAGCATACATACAGACACGCGCACACACCCACAGCCCTGTCAGGATGTCAGATCCATACAGAGACACGGGAGAACAGGCCAGGACTGGTCAGGGTAATTGTGATTCTCAACAAGGTGGACAAACCTTGATTCTGTGGGGAGGGTACCTTAGTGCCAGGGTGTGAGAAACACATCATTAGAACTCCGAAATCAATGAACGTGGAATTTAATCTTGTCATAGTGCACAATTCACACAGATTCTAATTATAACACTCTCTAGCCAGATGCCTAAATTACTCCTATCCTTACACCGTACATATTTTGTGATCTAAGCTGGCTAGGTTATACAAAATCATTACTGTATAAGAATGGAATACCCATTCATGTGTTAATTACACCGCTACATAACCATACATATAAAAAACCTGTGAAATGGCAACGTGAGCAGTGACAGAGATACACATCCATCACATCCCAGAGGGCTTTCAGCATCGTTGGAAGGGGTGGAGAGGAATAAAGATGGGGGGTGGAGAGAGAGAAACAGAGGTAAAGATAGTTAATCTAGATGGGGGGTTGGCCTCGAGAAAGAGAACAGTCTAGAGAAGGGGGGGATGGCCTAGCACTAGAAATAGAGTGTGTGTGGGGGGGGTAAAAGGATGACAATAGCACTAGAAGTGTATGTGGGGGGTGGAGGTGGGGTAGAGGGATGGACTTGTCCTAGAAATACAGTGAAATGGACGGAATGAAGGATGGATAAACTGTATCGTTTGTCTTTTTTATAACATTTTCCTACTTTGTTTTTAACACTAAATTACTATACTTTACAAATATATCAATGCAACATGGAACATGTTGGTTCCAGGTTGAATTACCTGTAGTAAAATGTATGTATGTAAAATGTATGTACGTATGTAAAATGTATGTATGTAATATGTATGTATGTATGTATGTAAAATGTATGTACCAAAAGTGTTATTTAATTGAAATCCATGTTGTTGAGCCATTCTTCTTTGCGAAGTGAATCCCTCCACCTGACAGACGTGGCATATGAATCAGCTAATTAAACAATGTTATTATTACACAGGTGCACCTTGAGCTCTGGACAATGATTGGGCTAATCCAAAATGAGCATTTTTGTGCCAAAACACAATGCCACAGATGTTTGGGTTGGTGTGCAATCGGCATGCTGATGGCAGGAATGTCCCCCAGATCTGTAGCCAGATAATTAAATGATAATTTCTCAGGCATAAGCTCCCTTCAACACTACTTCAGAGAAGCTGGCAGTACAGTATGTCTAACCGGCCTCACATCCAGCTTTATACAACACCATCAGCTCCTTGTTCAGCGTGATGCTGAACAAAGCCATGTGGCAAAGATCTGTACATCATTAATGGTGTCTGAAAATGTCCCGGTTCTTCCAATGTATGCATACAGTGAATACAGAAAGTATTCACTGCGTTTTACTTTTTCTACCGTATATCTCAGAAGTTCTCCCAAATTACGTTCTCAGGAAACTATTTAGAAAACATGAATTACGTTATATGCCAACATATTTGTGTTTTTTTACATTTCAGATTCCCGTTTGGTTATTAGGCTATATTCGTCCTTCTATTATGTTGCACCTGCACGTTTCATTTCGCTGGTTCAGGTAAGAACATTCCACACATTCCATATATTCCATAGCATTCTAAATTATATTTTAACATTCACGTTTAAGGTTAGCCATGTGGTTACTGAGGTTAAGGTTAGGATTAAGGTTAGGGATCAATCGATATGTTTTTTTTGCTGATGCCGATTTTTTTTCATCAGCCTACATGACCGACACAGGCTGCCGATTTTCTTGAACCGATATTTGGAGCCGATACTGCTTTTGCTCCCTCAATTTACATCATAAAAATTACACAATGATGTTAACAAATTTTTACAATTCTCAATTTAAATTTGTTGAACTTAAAAAAACAATATTTAACAAATAGTCAAAACAGGTGAGGTAGAACAAGTAAGAACAAGTAGATAAACAATATTTAATTGATAGAACAGGTGAGATAGAAAAAGGGTCAGTGCATGGTCTGAACGTGAACTGCAGCGTTTCGAGCAAAACAGAGCTGCCTGTGTGGACCGTCTCTCTGTAAATAATGGCAGGAAAATTGTTGAACACAGCAGCCGCATATCGGCCGATGCGATACACGTAAAAAGGCAAATATTGGCTCGATATATCGGCCTGCCGATAAAATGGGTCTATCACTAACTAAGGTTATTATACCCGACCTCCACCCTAAAAAAACGACACTAATTACATGCTACATCATGATCTACATAGGTTTCTGAATGTAGTTCCCTATGAATGAAATTGACACTCTCATACGTTCACATAATTCACATTTTTCAGTTTTGCAATATAGTTCACCCAGAACGTAATTCAATGCGATTTTGGGCTGCAATTTTTACACATTTTAAATTAATTATTTCCCTCAAATTTCTACAAACAATACCCTATAATGACAATGTGAAAGAAGTGTGTTTGCACACTTAACAAATTTATTAAAAGTGAAAAACAAAAAAAGAACATGTACGTAAATATTCCCAGCCTCTGCTCAATACTTTGTTGAAGCACCTTTGGCAGCAATTACAGTCTCAAGTCTTTTTGAGTATTTCATATTTATTTATTTATTTGGGATAGTGCAAATTAATGAACAATTGTACCCTTCTCTACAGACTGTAAATGATCCAGATTATAGCATAGATGCTAATTTCCATCTGTAGTCCCAAACCTAACCTGCATGTTTTTGACGATGGGGGAAACCGGAGTACCCGAAGGAAACCCATGCAGACATGGGAAGAACATGCGTCAGTGCACAACCATTTTCAGATCTCTCCAGAGATGCTCAATCATGTTCAAGTCTGGGCTCTGGCTGGGCCACTCAAGGACATTCACAAAGCTGTCCAATTGGAAGATGAACTTTTGCCCCAGTCTGAGGTCGAGAGCGTTTTAGAGCAGGATTTCAGCAAGGATGTCTCTGTACTTTACTGCATTCATCTTTCCCTCAATCCTGACTAGTCTGCCAGTTTCTGCCACTGAAAAACATGCCCACAGCATGATGCACCTGAGCTCAATTTAGACTGTCATGGCAAAGGCTGTGAATACTTACGTACATGTGCTTTTTTCGTTTTTTATTGTTAATAAGATTTCAATGACACTTCTTTCACATTGTCATTAGGGGGTGTTGTTTGTAGAATTTTGAGGGAAATAATTAATTTAATCCATTTCAGAATAAGGGTGTAACATAACAAAATGTGGAAAAAGTGAAGCGCTGTGAATACTTTCAGGATGTACTGTACTCACCAGACATGCCACTGTTTTAGTATGTTTGAGAAGCAAATGAATCCATTAAAAACAATCTGTTTTCCCAGTCAATACAAAGATCAGGACCTCCTGAATATTTTTCTGTTGACTGGTTGTAACTCAGTGAAATCTCAGAAATTGTTTCATGTTGTGTTTATATTTTTCTCTGATTTTACATGGTCACTTGCTCATAGGAGTTTTAGTTATTGAAAAGTGTTCTCCAGGCAGATCTGACTTGGAGGCAGAAATAATTTGATTGGTTGATTCAAAACAGAGGGCAGACCTGACATCACACATTGAAAAGCAACAATGTTTACGTTTTAATTGCTAATTTGCTAATGATAATTTATGCCAACCTAATCGCTTCCCTTTGCATATATATTTATATATATATATATAAAACATATATGAATAAAGACTGAGAACTATGTTCATGTGCACATTTGCAATGTGATATGAGGCCCGCCCTCTGTTTCAAATCAACCAATCAAATAGTTTCTGCCTCCAAGGCAGATCTGCCTGGAGAACACATTTCAATAACTAAAACTCCTAAGAGCCGGTCACTTTGTCCCTCTGGTTTCTACCCTACTTCACTAGCCCTTCTCACTTCATCTCCATTGCTCTCCTTCGTTAAGTCTGTCCATCTCACCCCCACTCCATTCAATATTATTTCCAACGTTTCACTCTTCATATCTGTCTGTCCCCTAGCTCCTCTGACCCTCTCGTTTCATTGCTTACATTGCATCTTTCTCTCCGTATGAGTCTGTCACGTTACCACAGGGCGTTTTTGTTGATGGATCTGTTTCAGCTTAGAGAAGCCCCATGTCTCTCTCTCCTACCAATCATTCTCTCTTCTGGCCCTCTCTCTCGTTTTTACATTCTATTTATACATTTTAGTCATTTAGCTGATGCTCTCCAGAGTGACTTACAGTAAACAAATGGACATTCCCCCGGAGCAACTTGGTGTAAAGTGCCTTGCCCAAGGACCCAAAAACATTTTGCACAGTGGGGAATTGAACCGGCAACCTCCCGACTACAAGTCTGACCGCCTAACACTGAGCCATCTGGGCTGGATGCGCCCCATATTTCCTCTCCTCACTCCCTCCCTTCTCTGTCTCTCCCTTCTATCTCTCCCATCTTATTTTCTCTCTCCCCATCTCACGGAGACCATTTTAGAAAGTTCAGAGTAGGCTACACGCCTAATGCTGTTTCACATTGTCATAAAGCCGAGCGTCTCAGAACAAGACCCAGAGACTCCCATTACAACATTACTCTCCAATGGAAAGACATCCTATTCAAGCAGCCAAATAGTGCCCTTTCACGCATTGAGATTAGCTGGCATGCTACGCAGAGTCCCATTGAGCATCACCTTCCTTCCAAAGGGCAACAAATACCATATTTAAGGCACGATGTCTGGACAAATAAGGCTCCTTACATGCAACCATGTGCTGCCCTCTCCTGGCCTAACAAACACTTTGGAAATAAGATGGCAGCTTTAGCCAATAGTGCTTGTTCTTAGTCCTTGCTCTAGAACCCTTCATACTGCTTGTATGTTTACTTCTAATCATTTTGTCTGATCTGTGTGCCCAGCAGAAGGTTAGCGATAAAATGAAGTATTGACTCCTGTGTCGGGATTCTGGGAGAAGTGTGACAGGTGGTGCTCACAGTGAGGAAAGGATGACATGTTGAATCAGCACCTGAGGGTGGTCTGATGAGGTAGAGATGCTGCCAATGAAGCCCAGTTATTTAGCTTGTTTACAGCTTAAACAAATAATGGCAATGACCAGTGTCACAGTGAATGTGATCCGAAAGAACAGAACTGGAACGAGATGAATGATCATATTCCTCAGGTGAACTCAAACAAAATAATTTTTTGGGGAGAATGTAACAGGATAGTTGGATCATTAGGGATATTGTGGCATTTGGGGAATAGAACCAGGGACCTTTTGGTCACTGAGTAATAGTTCATTAAAGGAAATCAGTCATTGAAAATATATGCATTAGGTGATATTCTGCTTTGAATATGACTGTAATGTCAGATGTTTGTATGAAAAATGTCTACTTATTTCAGCTCATGCATTTAAATTTGTAAGTTATGTGAATATCTGAACAAAACACTCAGTAAGAGCAAGAAAAGGCTTAGTAGGCTACATAGTACAGTGCATCTGGAATGTATTGACAGCGCTCAACTTTTTCCACATTTTGTTTTAATATTTTAAACCCTTATTACACCTACTTTTGAGCAGTTTCTCCATTCTTTGCAGGACTTCTTAGGCTCCATCAGGTTGGATGGGGAGCATCGATGCACAGCCATTTTCAGATCTCTCCAGAGATGTTCAATCGGCTTCAAGTCTGGGCTCTGGCTGGGCCACTCAAAGACATTCACAGAGTTGTCCTGTAGCCACTGTTATCTTGGCTGTGTGCTTATGGTCATTGTCTGTCAGAGTGACCATTAGGTTCTTGGTCACCTCCCTGACCAAGGCCTTTCTCCCCGATCGCTCAGTTTGGCCGGACAGCCAGCTCTAGGAAGAGTCCTGGTAGTTCAAATTCTTCCATTTACAGATGATGGAGGCTACTGTGCTCATTTGGATCTTCAAGGCTGCAGGTATTTTTTGTACCATTCCCCAGATCTGTGCCTCGATACAACCCTCTTAGGTGTATAGACAATTCCTTTGATTTCATGGCTTGCTAAGATTTCAAACACACTTCTTTCACATTGTCAATATGGGATATTTTTTGTAGAATTTTGAGGGAAATAATTTAGTTCATTTCGGAATAAGGGTGTAACATAACAAAATGTGGAAAAAGTGAAGCGCTGTGAATACTTTCCAGATGTACTGTATCAGCAACTGAAGAATTAAGAACCAATGCAACAGTATGGCATTATAGCATTTACTGAACACTACCAAGTAACAACTAGACATATTTATTTCTCTCTCTGCATACATCAGACAACACAGCACCGTGATTAACCCATAGTAACAATGCTCTACATTGGCAGACACCGGTTTGCCTTCCGTCAGTCTCAGTCGCAGAACCCTTTCAGCTCCTGTGACTTCTGCAGGATGTTCTGGTTGAAGGGCATCAAGAAGCCATCGAAGTCCACTAGGTGAGACAGACGGTCTCTCCTCTCCCGCTTCCTCTCCATCAGCTGGTTACTGGTTATCTGCTTACCCCACACCTGGGGGGAGGGGCAAGGAGAGAGAAGATGACAGAGGAAGGGATTGAGAGAAAGAAGTAAAGGGAGGTAAAGAGAGACAGCTGGGTGGTGACAGAAACAAAGTTTGCTTATATAACCGACCAGCCAAGACTGCCAGGACAGCAAAAACAAGTTGAGAACAAAACCCCAGGGGGCGCTAATCAGGGGATGAGGTCATGCGCTCGATCAGGTGCCTTCTGCCAAGGAGGAAGTAGAGAACACAGGAGCCTACTGTTTTGGGCACAAAGCTGATGTCCAGGCTGTTGGCTGCTCTGCTCATGGCCACAGTGTTGAGGTGGATGATGTTGTCCTTTAGATTAACCTTCTTCACAGACCGAGCGTGGCGCTGGAGAAAGAGACAGATAAACAGTGAGCCGATAGACAGGAACATGCATACAAAATACAAAGACACACATCCATGGAGAAACACACATACAGCACATTTCAATAATGGCATTGAGCAAAGCATACAATGTCCATAAAAATACACAAAAAGGTAAGCTAACACCGGACTGCAATATGTGTTTCTTGGCACCAAACATGTTTCTGCCAAACCCAAGCAGTTCGTCACCTTACGAGAGGCTGGCGTTAGCTTGGCATCAGGTTTTTCTCCTACATTTCCCTTCTTGGATTTGGAGTCAAATTTGGCCTGGACCAATTCAGTTGTCCTGATGTCACCATATGCTCTGGCGATATCCAGGCAGTTCTGCTCTGAAAATAGACCACAACAGTCACACATACATAACAGATTTCTCTGAAGCTCTGATAGTAATGAATGGTGATTCATAAATTTGAACTAAAGAATCACAAAGAAATAGTTATGTAATATCTGACACGACTGGTGAACCTATGTTGTGTTTGTTCAAATGTTTTCATAAATAAGGCTTTATATTCTATAAGTCTGGAATGCATAATAATGATACTCCCTTTCTCACAGAAGTGCTCACTGCTCAACCTGTGAAACTGTGGCCACGACTGTATGGTAGTAAAACAACGTTTATTTGCATGTAATTAACATATTAATATGAATGACAACATCAAATTAATTTCTCTGGTGTAGTGCCTGAACAAGAGGCATGCTTTAAACACATTTCAGTGCACAGAGTGACCTATCATAACAGCCACAGTGGTGCCTAATGGATTGGGTTAGTAAACAAAAGGTTGTTGGTTCTATTCCCCAATAGAAGATTAGCACTGGTACTTTGCTTGTTCTCCGCCTGTACGTTGGCCCCGGCCTTGATGAGGTAGTCCACACAACGCGGCCTGCAGCATTCAATAGCCCTCATGAGGGGCGTGGCCCCATTGATCGCCATGACATCCACTGCCGACCCAGATTTCACCAGGAGGTCCATCATGTCCACCTGGCCAGCATGGGATGCATAGTGCAGCGGCGTCCAGCTGAACTGATCGCATGCATTTACATCAGCACTAAAGATGACCAAGAAACAACATTAATGACCAATTACCTGTTTACTGACCTGCAAACCAACCACTGAAACATTGAGATGCATTGGCAGGTATTAACAACTTCAATTAGTAAACGATAGACTTCATTAGTAAAGGCTCCTTGTGGTCCAGCCTAGGGCATGGCCACTGACCAGAACTAATGATCAGAAATACTGAGTAAACCAACAACGGCGCAACTATACCACAAGACATCCTAACTAGTCACCAGGGTTGGATTGAACCCCATTTAAGGTCTAGACTAATTCCCTGACAATTATTGTGTTGAATGTCTAATAGAAAAGTCCATCAGGATTTGGCCTTCAGTAGACCAAAATAAAGTTGTCAGAAATTCTCAGCATGGTGGGTTTAGGTCTAATTGACTTAGTCTACCAATGAATGATCTCCCACGTCATCTAATTGACTCAGTCTACCAATTAATGATCTCCCACATCATCTAATTGACTCAGTCTACCAATGAATGATCTCCCACGTCATCTAATTGACTCAGTCTACCAATGAATGATCTCCCACATCATCTAATTGACTCAGTCTACCAATGAATGATCTCCCACATCATCTAATTGACTCAGTCTACCAATGAATGAT
>JACXGM010016581.1:0-11679 GCA_016801145.1 Umbra pygmaea | reverse complement strand
TCAACATGAGGGATTGGATGAGAAGAGCATTTGTGAGTTTAGCTGAGCTTTTATCTGCCTACTTTTTTCAGCCCAGGGGGAAGTTAGAGAGAGTGGACGCGGGAGAGCAGGGGGTTGTAATGCAGTTCCTGCGGTGCATGCTTTGGCTAGCTGCCACTGCAAGAGTGTGTGTGTCAGAGGGAGAGCTAGGGATGGGGCGAGAGAGCATGAGTTAGTGTTCAGGACCGGGCATCTGTGTGTGAGCGCTTTGACAGAGGGCTGGTTAGTTGCTGGAGAGCGAGAGAAGAAAAGACGAGAGAAGGGACAGAAGTAAAGTGCAGCTCAGGGACTAGGGGGTTACTACTGTTGAATACCAACCGTCCTGGATGTCTGTGGAATTTAAGGAAGAGCCATGTTCTGTTTGAAAGGTAGGACCAATCTGTGGGTTTGAAATTTAAAGCGTAGCGTTAACCTGAAGGAACGTTAGTGCAGAACTGTTCAGTCCCATGCTCATAGACAAAGGAAAGGTTCATCTATCTTTTAGACTGAAAATTCCTCTGCTCAATCACAAGGGTTTTCCCCTTCACGTGTTTCCTTGTTGTTTCCTTGCATTAAATGTTTTTCCTTTTTCTGTTGTTTATCTCACACTTTCTCCATGTCTTGCTTTGTAAATTTGGGAAATATTTGGGGAGACTGAAGTTCAACTGCTTTACATGACTAAAAGGAACCACTAGGTCTGTTTGGAAACAACAACACATTTAGAGATCATGGTCGATGGGTTTTCTACAGCATTAGTTGTCCCGAGGCAGTTCCGAAAGGCTGTGAGTAGAGTTTGCTTACAAATCCTGAGGCAAACCGTTTGAACTGTAAAGGTTAGATTAAGCTCTGCCTGCCTAGTTGTATGCCTTCAGTAAATACATCTGAGCTATTAGGTATAGTGGAGAGTATTGTTAGAACAGCGGGTTCCTCCTTCACAGTGGCAGCTGGTAAGGAGGGACAAGAGCAGTTGCTGTGGTCCTCGGGTCCTGCAGTGTGGCACCATGTGTTGGGCAGCAATAGACAAATCAACAAGAAAGCTCTTCGAGATCTATGTCTTTCTCTCTCATTTGTTTTTCTCATTCATTTAATTATGTCTTTCATTGTCTCATGCTCTCATTTGCTGTTTTTCTCTGGTAAAACACACACAAACACACACACACACACACACACACACACACACACACACACACACACACACACACACACACACACACACACATGCTTTCCCATGCTAAAGGGGCCCCAATACTTTATTCCCATTCAAAATCCTAATTTTAACCATAAAACATGTTTGCCTTACCCCCTTATTGTGAAACTATTGCCTTCTTATCAGGCAGGTTTAACATTTACATATCTATGACCCACACACAGTTTGGTTGGGAGGAGGCACTAGGTCATGAAATTACGCAAGTTACCCTGGCAAATAAGGGGCATCTCGGTTGGTATACACCGGTCTCTGTGCAGCTCCTGTCGCATATTGCCCACAGTCGTAATGGGCTTATTCTATGACAGAGTCTGCTACCACCTCTGAGTCTAAAGAGTCTCAACTGTGTTAGGCCAAATTGGCAACAAAGTCACCATTGTCTAATCCTCTGTATTGATTACAATATTAAATGTTATCCAACACTCTTCTCACACAGAACCACAACATACTGTACATTATTGTACCACATCACACAGGCTTAGTGGCACAAACACTGATAAGCTGTCAGTTCCAGAGCAAGTTTAAACATATCCCCAATGTGCTGACTCCGTCTCTATATCACTTGGATTCTATTCTCTTAGACTTTCTCATCTAATATGTATGGCCCCACCAGTTGATTTGGGGTTATTTTGATATCATTTAGTAGACACACTTTTATGTATGAGAAAATTTCCTGTTTTGTTTATTGTCACATGTACAAGGGTAATTAAATGTACAGTTAAAATATTGTGCCGCAGCTCAGCAATGCAGTAATAATAGAAGGTAAAAGAGAAACGCAGTGTCTATTAGTAAAACAATAAAGGTATAAAAAGTGAAAACGTTAATGTATAAAAGGTGACAGGAGATTATCATCTTATCATATATAGAGTCAATATATATAGATGTATATGTAAACAGTATGCCCAGAATCAAACTGTGGGGTACGATATGTTAACAATAGTAATGTTACTGAATGGTAATTTGCAGATAACAGTTTTTCTTACTGGCCCTCAGTTGGGAATTGAACACACAACCCTGCCATCTACGGTCATCTTCAAAAGTTCTGAGAATGCCACGTATTGGTCTCCACAAGGTTTGATGCTTCAGTGTTCTAAGATCCTTTTGTCAGTAGTTACTATGGTATACTGAATTATAATTACGAGCATTCCATAAGTGTCTAAGGCTTTAATTGATAATTACATTAGGTGTATGCAAAGAGTCAATATTTGAAGTGTTAAACCTTTTTTCCAGACCTCTGTAAACCGCTCTGGCATGCTGTTAATTAACTTCTGGGCCACATCCTGACTGATGCCAGCCTATTCTTGCATGATCAATGCTTGGAGTTTTTCTGAATTATTTTTTTTGTCCACCCGCCTCTTGAGGATCGACCACAAGTTCTCAATGGAATTAAGGTCTGGGTAGTTTCTTGGCCATGGACCCAAAATGTTGATGTTTTTATTCCCCGAGCCACTTAGTTATCACTTTTTCCTTATAGCAAGGGGCTCCTGCATGCTGGAAAAGTCATTGGTCATCACCAAACTGTGCTTGTTTCGTTGGGAAAAGTTGCACTTGGAGGATGTGTTGGTACCATTCTTTATTCATGGCTGTGTTCTCAGGCAAAATTGTGAGTGAGCCCACTCCCTTGGCTATGAAGCAACCCCACACAGGAATGGTTTCAGGATGCTTTACTTTAGACATCACACAGGACTGATGGTAGTGCTCACCTTGTCTTATCCGGACAAGGTGTTTTTAGGCACAAGCAATCGGAAAAGGGGATTCATCAGAGAAAATTAAGTTCCTAATGATCTGATAAATGGTTGATTTAGGTACAATCTTACTAGCAGCAATATCCTTGCCTGTGAAGCACTTTTTGTGCAAGGTAATCATGATGTCACATGTTTCCTTGCAGGTAACCATCGTTGACAGAGGAAGAACAATGATTTCAAGCACCACCCTCTTTTTAAAGCTTCCAGTCTGTTATTCTAACTCAATCAGCATGACAGAGTGATCTCCAGCCTTGTCCTTGTCAACACTCTCACCACTCTCAACACTCTTCATGACATTCTGGAGTATATGCAAAATAATGTTGTCACGATACTGGAATTTCTAACTTCGATACAATACCTTGAAAAATTTAGATATTCTTTACCATTTTCGATACTACAAAATTATCATTTCTCGATACAATATGTACTCCAGAGCCCGTTCCGCTGGCAACACAATATTATGCTGGCAACATGAACTTGGCTGTTCCTTTTTAAAATAATAGCGCTGCTCATTCATTACAATAATCATTGATTGTTCATTGCATAGGTAGGTAGTGGGTTCATGTGTTGCTACAATTAGTTTATTTTGGGTAGCAACATACTCTAGTGAATGATTTTCAAATGTACTCATGTTTTTTACATGAGACACTGACAATATACTCAATCAATTTGTGTACAACGTATTTGTTAATGGTTTTATGTGTAGGGTTGGGCATCGTTTTGATTTTAACATTTCTGATTCTAATTCTTTCTTTCGATTCCGGTTCTTATCGATTCTCGATTCCGATTCTTTGATAACTGGAGTTGAAACGGGTCACAACATTGCCTTCTCAGGCAGGATGCGTGAACATTCAGCACAGATTGTGCAGCAGTATGTTTGCTAATGTTACTTGTGTTAGCAATTTGCTTAACGTTAAATCTATCTATGAGAGAAAAAAATCTGAGTAACGTTGTTATTCACCCCAATTTTAGCGATTCGGCAAATGTTTAAACATATTTGTAGTGCATCCTCCAATGCAAGAAATACATGCGTCACAGATGTTGCTCTGTGCAGAATAGGCTATATGCACAGGTCCACTACTTCCTGAACTTAAGCCAGCTCCTTTGTTTCCTGTCTTACATTATTGGACAAACTGATTAATCCACTGATTAATCCACTTGTGTTTGACCATTGTGACACACGTGGATTAATAAATTTGTCCAATAATGTAAGACAGGAAACAAAGGAGCAGGCTTAAGTTCAGGAAGTAGTGGAGCTGTGCATATAGCCTATTGGGATTGTTTTTAAGTAAAATAAAGCCACACCTTTGAGTGCCGCTTTGTGTGCTTCATGGCAAGGTGGATAACACAACAACAGTCTGGAAGTCCTGGCAGTATGGTGGCTGGCTGGCCACTATGGAAAGCAAAACTTGCGCATTTTGGAATTGATCGTCGGAATCGAAACCAAATTTTCAAAACGATTCCGATGGACTCAACATTTTTTAAACGAAGTTGGAACCGGTTCTCGATGACCAACCCTAGTTATGTGCCATTTTTGCTTTCACATAGCCTACTCTTATTGTTTCTTTACACAATACAATTACAATTCACTAGCTATATAATGAATTGTCAATGATTATTGCAATGAATTAAACTAGCGCTATTATTTTGAAATGAAATATCTGAGTTTGTGTTGCCAGCATTATGTAGTGTTGCCAGGCAAACGGGCTGTGGAGTACATATCGTATCAAGATCTGCAAATCAGGCCATATCGCCCAGCCGTAGGGGAAATTCTACACAACATTGAATGCCTATAATAAAAAACTCTCTCCCAGGATTTACAATTTCTCCTAATACTCTAAATATTTGTTTCCCTAAAACAGTGGTCCTCAAACCCTTCCATGGAGGGCCTAGTGTATGCTGGTTTTTGGTCTTTCCCTTTAATTAGAGGATAATTAGGACCTAGCCTGCCAGGTGAGGGGAGCTACTAACCAATTAGTGAGCTACTCCATCAGGCTTGTACAAGTTAAAAGCGAAAACCTGCATACACTAGGCCCTTTATGGAAGGGTTTGAGGACCACTGCCCTAAAATAATGAAATAAATTTGTTTGTTTTTTCTTTAGATCTGGCCTTTAAAAATTGCTAAATTATCTAATCAACTTATTGATCGACTTATTTATTTTACTGTGTGTTAAGCAGTACAGCATCAGTTACTTTCACTAAGTTTAGAAGAAAATTATTTTCCTATCCACTGAAAGTCTGCTGTCTCCTCTGATTCCTCTGGTCTGATTGCTCTAGGGGGAATTAGCTTAGTTTTGAGAATTGAGAAAATTTGAGAATTGAAAAATGTTAAAAGACAACAAGCTTATTAACGACAGTTTACTGGGCCATCTTGTTTTAATACTTTAGTGATGTTGAAACGGAAGACATCTCCAACCTCTCAAAGTTTTTTATGGAGGTTGGCGTGTTGGTCCTTCAGGTGCTTTGCTAAATTGGTTGTTAGGACCTTTCTTTAGCACTCTTCTGTAGCATTGCTTGCATATGAGCTTGCCTGTATCCTTTGCCTTCCCTTGTTCATTTGCGAAGTATTTTCAAACACATTTTCTGCTGTTTTCCTTGTCTACCAAAACCAATCGCGGAGCCTCTGCACTCACCATTTTTAATGAGCTATTCAATAATTCAGCTGGAGCGATTAAGCCGAGTGAAAGCCTCAGTATACTCATCATTGCCGACCTGTCGCGTGACAATGTGATGTCATGGTAGCGCCGTAACTATTTATATTTGCGTGTGGTGCTCGTGACACTAGTTGCAGTCTTCTCCTGAACAGAGGTGTCACAACTGAGGAAAGGCTACTGACTTTGCTGTTTCTACGGACTAGAAGAAGAAAAAGGTAAACAATGGCAGAACTGGCAGCAGCATTAGATGATCTTAACTGTGTTGTTATAAACCATTTACTGTTTTCTTATGAATCATTAACTGTGTTATTTTGAGTCGTTTACTGTGTTATTATGACAAATTTATTGCTCAGAAAGTTTGCCCTCGAACTCGTCCATTCTTCCTGTTTCCGCTGTTTTGCATGCCGCTGAAAAAAAGAGTGGTGCACGACCTCTGCTTGCAAGCTTTAGATCTGCACATTTGAAGACAGCACTGTGAGTGAGAGGAGGCGGGGCTATGTTGTCACTGCAGCGGTGTGTGTTTAAACTCACTGTCAATAAGAAGAGATCACGAGAAAGCGCACTTTCAGTATTGATACTGCAGAAAATGAGTATTAAAACCGTTTAAAATTTTCAGAATTGACACTTCAAACAAATCTATATGTTTTACAACACTAATGCAAATTGCCATCATCAACACTGCGGCAGCAGACTTTGTGAAAATTTGTATTTCTTCCACTCTCAAAACATTTGACCACAACTGTACATGGGGTATGTTGAAAGCTGTTGGTTTGCCAGATTAAAGACGTGAGGTGTACTAGGTTGTGTCTGCCCTACATACACCAGCCCAGAGCAGGAGTTACGCTGGTAACGTAAGTTAAAATGCATCTAACATGACCTTATCCCCCTCAGTGCCGCTGTTAACCTCAAGCTCTTCAGTTTACTGTAAGCTCTTGTAATGTTTTGTTGGAGTGGTTAGTTACATAAGTCTCATTCCAGTGTAATATGTTTGAGCGTGGCTACATAGGGGTTAGGGAAATGAACTGGACTGGTGGCCAGATAGTTGATGTGTTTCATGTCAAACCAAGATGGGCCAGTGTATCTTAGAATTGAACATTTGCATCAAGTAATCCAGAAGCATTGGGTAAACTATGCCACATTTCATCCTTGTAAATGTAAATATTATTTTTTCTACAGCTAAGACGACAACAGATGTTCCAATCTGGACCATATAAAACTTGATTGATTCTAGCTGTATGTCCCCCAACAGCCTGGCGAGTAAAAAGTATAACGAGAGCAGTAAAGCGTCTTGTAGGCTGCTCTGTGGATAAAACAGCTGACCAGTAACCATAGTGGTGCTAGATGGAATACCTGATCTGGCTTGGTGAAACTTAATTCGGTCCCTGACCAGAGCATTTATCAATTTGGATCAGAAAGTCAATTAAATAATACTACTTTTGGAGAAGAAAGCTCTCCCGAATCCAACAATTTTTCTATGTGAACATGAAAGACAGGAGGGGCCAAAATGCAACTAGATTGTCCTTGGTGTTGTGATTATCATTGCCTTCATCTAACCTCCTATGAAATCTGTCTATTTTACTTGTCTGATGATTCTTCATGAATCAAGCTGGCTTCATGTTCAGGTCTGGGCTAGTTCCCAGTACAGTACAGATGCTGGGGGATCACTCCCCTGTCCTTCTGCTTGGCTTTTTGGTTTAATCTGCCTACTGGCTATAGTTAACATGGGATTTATGCTGTCATGGATGTAGTAGATAATCTCTACTAAAGATCTGTGTAAATATATCCACTGCTTTTATCAACAAGTGGTGCCTGCTAGAGAATGAAATCCTATTAGAAACTAAAGATGAATGGCAATGTTTGCTCCTACATGCTTTGTTTTAATTGGCCAAGACAAACGAGTGTGAAAAGCTGATTGAAGCGAGCATACTGTACAATACAGAGGTTATGTTTGATTTTGGTGTAGGATGGAGGTTTCTAACAATTGGATTAAATTATTTATCGGGCACTGATATGCATTGCAAAAGACTAATGAAAAAACATGTAACCAATGACAGATGTAGGATTAAACAAATAGTGTGCCAATCATGCATGTGTAGAGAAATAACAAGTGGGTGTAACATTAATTCCACACTGGTCTACAAGCTGGGCTTAGTAGAGATCCTAATACAACCCTTGCTTTGGGTTTAGAACAGATGGACATTCCTATTACTGTATTTTCATTGTAGAGGTCAGATAATGCTGGTGGATTCGGTGTTTAATTCTTATTTAATCTGTTTTATGTAGTATACTTTTTTTAAACATTTTAGTCATTTATATGGCTTTTGTTCAGGTTGGGTAACAGAACCAATTTGTGTGAAATCTCTTTTTCTACTCCCCTAAATCTTTTAGCATAGATGTTTATGCTGACTAATGTGATACGTTTTCATATAGTATTTACCTAACGCTGCCAGTAACCTGTCTTAGTTACCAGTACCCTGTGTTCGATCTACAGTACCAGTACCCTGCCTTAGAGCTACCAGTACCCTGCTTTAGAGCTACAGCACCAGTACCCTGTGTTAGAGCTACCAGTACCAGTACCCTGCCTTAAAGCTACCAGTACCCTGCCTTAGCGCTACCAGTACCCTGTCTTAGTTACTAGATCCATTCACAAAACTCAGCCATGGATACACAACCCTGGCAGAATGTAGCGCCGTGAAAGGCCACGCTGCTTCGCGTCGCGCTAGACAGCCCTGCAGTGGGAAACTGCCTTTATAGCTACCAGTACCCTGGCTCATAGCTACCAGTACCAGTACCCTGCCTTAGAGCTACCAGTTCCCTGCTTTAAAACTACCAGTACCAATACCTTACCTTAGAGCTACAGTACCAGTACCCTGGCTTACAGCTACTTGCTTTACGCTGTCTAGCTATCTTCCTGTGCTGGCATTTTTGGCACGTGTGTAGTTGTGCATGTTTTATTCAAACATGTGTAGGCTGGCATATGTAACATATAGTGAAAGCCTGTTGACGGCCCTCATGCTAGTATAATGGTGTGTTCAAACATCAGAGTTCGCAAGTTGGCTCATTTGACATGAAGTCCGGGTGTTTTGGGAAGGTTACTTTTCACGCACGTTTCTGTGAGCAGCAGGTGTCTGTGTGTGAAGTCACCTTTGGCTAAGCCCCGCCCCCCTTAGTTATTGTTGCTACGTCCGACAACTTCATCTGGGCTCTTGTTTGGTATCAACATGGCTTATGCTGTGACAGCTCTTCCTGGTGAAATTTTATCAAACTTTTATGAAGCAGCAAATAAAGTGTCTGATAGAAGTAGGCAAAAGGGGCTGCAATATGCATTCGAAGGCTATATTCAAGACATACGAAACGCAATGAACGACAAGGCATCCAAATAGAGGCAAAAGCATACTACCGGTCACAGTCAAAAAATGACCCACCGCATATCCTACTAAGACGGAGGCTGGGACTAACAATTTCAATGAGCAACACTGTTCATGCAAAGCTGGGTAGGTCTCTATTCACTTCTATAATCGTTATTACAAAGCAAACGGACTATGCAAGTATAACTTTGTATTTATTAGCAGCGTGTGCTAGCGTATCAACAACTGGTATGCTAGGTAACATTAACGTTAGCTGACACTTGTCAGGATTTGACTTCGGTTTTGGGAAGGGAAAAAAATTGACACCCCCCTCCAACCTCTCTGGGAAACGCGTATCTGTGTTACAAATATCCCTGGCACAACGTATAACCATATTTTTGATAAAACTACGACGTTAATAGCCTGCCGAGACCCAAAATATGAGACGCCTGTGTTAAAGTCAATGGAGCGCTGTGAAAAAGTGGCGGACCTCTGTGGGAGCTCGTTCTTGGCTGCGCTGTGATTGGTTAATCTACATTCTAGGGTGTGGCTTAGCCAAAGGCGAATTCCAGGAATGTGATTCAGTGAGTTCCTCACAGTCAGGGGATGGCTGGGGGTCCGGTGTGGTCTCTGTGTGTAACTGGCTAGAAACTGACCTATTTATAACAATCTGTACCGCATGTAAAGGCATCTAAAATACACACACAGCCTAAATGAAGCCCTGTCCTTATAGGAGTTTCCAGAGGCTTTGGTGACTCATTTTCTACCCCAGTGAATCTAAGATGGTTCAGATACAGAAAACTTGGCTTTGTTCGGAAAGTGGGTTATAAACTTTGTGGTTTTCAAAGTCACTGCTTGCAGGGATTACTGTTCACATTATATGTTGCATTATCACTTCCTAAAAGCCACAACTCCTTTCATGAGCCACTTTCAGATTGAATCTAGGCCTGTGATAGACTTTAACGTTTTTATGATTATGGCATTAATTTGGGGTCTGTTCATTTTGTTAACTAGTTGACCATCTCTTCCATTATCCCAGCAGATACTTGTTTGTATGGTCATTCTGAGAGGGTTATGACCCTGGTGACCTCTCCTGAACCCTGGTCTGTGGAGACTAGGCCTGAGCAGATTTTCTGAGCAGATAGCGATGTTGCATACCTCAATGAAAAAGGAGGGAAAAAAACGTACATAATGGTTATGAGGCTAATGAAATTAACGACATTTTATATCACATGCTAAAATGTGCAGAGTTCTGTTTCATTGACCGTCCTTGGAACAATGGATGATTTCTGTTAATGAGTAGGAGTTGTAAATAACATTTTCGTTTTTCATAGTCATTATGTAGAAAATGAACGAGTTGCATTCACCTAAGTTCCTTTGACAATGGCTGACTTTTGACAATGGCTGACTCCTGTAGACAGAGGATGTCTTCTTGAGATTGCGGACAAACGGAACACTCCATGCAGGTGCTGTTCTTCTTATATTCAGATCCCCTGAGTTTCCCGGGAAACCATTGTCACTTTCTCTGAGCTTTCCATTCTAGCCCCCCCCCCCACCACCACGCACACACACACTGTGGATGGGCTCTCCTCAGTGTGGAACCAGCAATTGCATCAACACCATTGTCTGACACACACTGTTACCTACAGACTGACTACCCATAATCCCTTTTCAGAACCAGTGGGCTGTGTGTGCCCGGCCGCCGTGCATGCTGAGCCGGAGATTACCCATGCAGTACTGAACACTGAGTCACTCCCTCACTGTCTGTCTGTCTGTCTGCCTGCCTGTCTGTGTGTGCTGTCAGTTTAATGTTTTTTTACTGATTTTTTTCCCATTTCTCTCCCCACCCAATTTGTCCAAATTCGTATTCCCATTTTAGCCTTATCTTGTCTGCACCCTCTCAGGTGAGGGGTGGTCGAAGGTTGATCACATTCTTTCTCCGGGCAGTTGTCGCCAAACCTGACGAATCCCATCACACTGCTCGTTCAACACAGAAGGCTTTAGTCAGTACATATATGGTAGGTATACCTATTTGCAAATATACTACTGCGATTTCATTCACAAGCTTCCAACCATCACACAAGAAGTCAGAAATGCTGTGACAAGGTTTTGAACCCTTGCCACCTTGACTGTTTTCCTGGGAAGCAGCTACTTCGACCATTGCTCCATGTTTTAGTCAAAGCGACTCCCAGTTTTGGCAATTATGTCACTAATGTGGAATTGTGTCCTCCGTCTTAATCGCTCATAGGAGTTTTAGTTATTGAAAAGTGTTCTCCAGGCAGATCTGCCTTGGAGGCAGAAATTATTTGATTGGTTGATTTGATTGGTTGACTTTTCAATACTTAAAAGTCCTATGAGCTCTGAGTCACTCTGTACCCCCACCAGGGTTTGTCCTGAGTGCTCAGAGTAAACACTCTGTTCATGAAACTGGTGTGCGTAATGAAACAAGACAATTCTGGGTGCTGAGGAAGGGAGATCTATAGGCATAAGTGCTAGATGTATGTAGTCATACATTTTAGGTTGAGGTTAAAGTTTGAGTAACATTAAAGTTAGCATTACAGTTAAAGTTATTTTACATGGATTTTTGCACTGTGTGTGAGTGTACTGTGTGTGAGTGTACTGTGTGTGAGTGTACTGTGTGTGTGTGTACTGTGTGTGTGTGTGTACTGTGTGTGTGTACTGTGTGTGTGTACTGTGTGTGTGTACTGTGT
>JACXGM010016580.1:0-13374 GCA_016801145.1 Umbra pygmaea | reverse complement strand
CTACACTGCTGAGGAGTGCGGTTTTTCCTTGGCAATGCACAGTCTGTCGTGTGTTAATGCTTACTTATGTTGGTCTTGAACCAAGATGCTGCTCACTTACTGGTGTCTTTGGGGTTGTTGTCTTGTTGTGGAACACCCAAGAGCATTTCGTCTTTGGCATAAGACAACATGACCTCTTCAAGTATTTTAGAGTATTCAAACTGATCCCTGATCCCTGGTATACAATAAATAGGCCTGACACCATAGTATGAAAAACATCCCTATATCATAATGCTTGCGCCACCATGCCTTCACAGTGTATTGTGGCTTGAATTCAGTGTTTGGGGATCGTCTGACAAACTTTCTGCGGCTCCTAGAGCGTCTTCGTCCCTAGGGTACCAGGACCTTTTCGCGCATGTCACATACATCGTTTAATTACATATTGTAAACATGTGTGAAACCTGTCATGTTATACTGCTAGAACAGCAAGGATCTCATCTGTAAATCTATCTGAAATGTTTTTGCCAAAAGTAAATAATATAGATGCATGGTTTGTATAAAGTCGCAACAACAAAATTGACTACCGCATTTTCGGCACTGCTGAGCCGACATAAATGTGATCAATAAACATACATTTCTCAACGTAGCCACGAAAGCCACTATTCAGCCCTTCACAAAAATGCCTTTTTGTTCTAGCCCTAACAGGCTATCAGCAAGAACAACTTCACATTTTGAAATCAATACAACTTTTCCCTATACTTTATAATTTTCTATTATAAAATGTGGTGTCTGGTTAACTAATTTTACTTGGCAAGATAGTTCAATGCCCCTATAGACATTCTGGATTAGTTTAGGTTTCTATACACTGTGCATAATACATAATCACATTGGTTTGAACTTGACTGCCTATAGGTGCTCAGAGCTCAAAAGAAGGTCTCTATCCTAACCTACTGAAAAAATTAAGTAACACATTGTCTTAAGCTGTTTCTCACAAGATTTTGGTGGTCACATGTTAAAATTTACCAACCAGATCAGGAAATATTCAAACGCGTAGCCTTTTGTTTAGTTACGCATGCACAAGCATTACGCTTAGACTCCTTTCGGGTTTTGACGGATTACAACATAATTTCTCAACATGGCAGGTTCTAGCAAGAAATATTCAGTTACAGAGGTTTTGGCACTACTAGCTAAGGAAAATTGGACTATAAATCTTTCTCCTGACTGAGTATTTGACGATTATTAAGGGAGAGAGAAGATGAAATATTTCGACAACAAACATTTTTAGGAGCACCTCTACATCCTGAATGCGGCATCAAAAGTGTAGCTATGTAATTATATGTTATGTTGTTATTTCATTATATTTATTATGTCTTTACATAATCATTACTTCAAATACTGTTTTACTGGTAAAATATATGAGCATAAACCCAGTTAGCCGCTAAGCTAAGTAATGGGCCTTCCTTAGAAGGGAAAGCCTGTATAATGATAATTTTATTATTGTTCGTTACTGTTCCACCCAAAAGGCACTCAACGTAATGTGCAATATGTTTGATATATGTAGTGTATGTATGCATATATGAATATATGAACATGAATATATATATGGATGTTTATGTATGTGTGTGTGTGTGTGTAAAAATGTCAAGCACAAATGGATTCATTAAAGGTTCCATGTGCAATTGTTCTGAGGATCTATTGACAGAAATGTAATATAAGATCCATAACTATGTTTTTAGTGGTGTGTAAAGACCTTACATAATGAACCATTATGTTTTTATTACCTTAGAATGAGCCATTTATATCTACATAACCGCGGGCACCTCCTTATATGGAGGTCGCTGTATTTTGTCGTCATGATTCTACTGTATCCCTCAGCGAACAAACTGCGCTACAGATCGCGTTTCGTCACAACCTTGAAAGAGAAGCAGCCGACAAAGAAGCAGCAGCAGAAGTTGTACGTTTCTAACTATTAGTTAATAGTAGAAGCTCTCCTTCTAAGGCCATGCAGAAGTTGCCTGTTTTCTGCTGGACAGGTAAGGTATTCAACTTTAGCAATGCTACTGAAAACTGTTGTTTGACAATGTTAGCCTTGTAGAAGCTAGCCATTGTCACTGTGAAAAGTGACTTTTCCCTTTTCAGTGGTGTAAAATGTATAGTTGAATTGTTGCATGTAAATTAGTTATTCTCCCTCGCTATCTTATGGCTTTGCTATGTGGGAGAAATAAGATGGTTACACGTTCGTGAGTCCAACAGCTGATTAGTACTATTGACCGCAAAACAGTAACGTTTGCTGTAGGCTCATATTAGCCAGCTACTACAGTGTTAGAAAAAATATGTAGGTGGATTGTTTCATGTGGTTATTCTCCCTCGCTGTGTACACTAATGGTTTTGCTATGTGGGTATAAATGGGCTGGTTAGGTACGTGAGACAATCAGCTGATTAGTACTATTGACCACAAAACAGTAAAGTTAGCCTACACCCTACAGCATTACAAAATATTAGCCATCTAAACCTTTACTACCGTGTTAGAAAAAATATGTAGTTGGAATGTTTCATGTGGTTTTCCTCTATCGTTGTGTAATTGCTTTGCTATGTAGGGAGAAATGTGCTGGTTATGTTCGTGAGACAAACAGCTGATTAGTACTATTTACTGCAAAACTGTAACATTAGCCTACAAAATAACAACTCATATTAGCCACTAAACTTTTGGTACCCTGTTTGAAAAAATATGTAATGTTAGTTGGATTGTTATTTCGAAAGCACGATGAAGCCAGATGAATACGGGAGTAACGCAGGCAAAAATCACTGGTAACCATCAGTGTGGCTTTTCCCAGATAGAAGGCTCTTATGAAGGAAACATGTATTCAAAGCAAAATGTTTCTTATCTTGTACTAACTAACATGGAAACAAGCTAGGTAAAGTCAGTGAATAAAACACTAACACAATGATGAAGTAAAAATAACATTCGAAATAACATGGTTATATTGAATAATACATTTTTTACTTAATAAATAATTACGTAAATATCTTAATATCTCCATATAAAGAAACCTCATGGCTTGACTATCTACTCTGCTGTCTCAGATGACGACATATTTTATCCTACATCGGCCACCGTAGCTTACCTGTTGTGTTTGCAAAGGTAAGGGTAGGAAGTGAGTGACTGGCTGCTTGCAATTCACAAACCATAACACTAGATGTCACTAGAAATTACACACTGAACCTTTAAGTTTTTTTATTGTGAATGGGGACATTCACTTCCTCAGCCTGGCCACTCATCTAGACGACACCATTCAGCTATGGTTTTAATCAGACACCAACTCATGGTCAGTTTGGGGTAAAACTTTCCCATAGAATGATTTATTTCAATGGGAACATAGATAGAGGTCTGTGTGAAAAATTGAAACTTAGTAAAAACAGATGTTTTTTATGGAATGTACACATTTAGTGATAGTTTTGTGGAATTAAATTAATTTTGTACCTGATATAAGTCAAATGGCACTGATGGTGCCCAAATCTACCCAAATGTCCAATTTTTTAAGTCCGCCTAGCACTCCATCAACTAAAACCACTACAAGTTTAGTTTGCTTCACACTAATGACATCAAATTTCACACATGTACTCAGCAGACATATTAGTATGTTTCCCAACTGTTTTAGAGCTGCAGATCCATGACTTTAATATATCATTCCCTATGTAACTTGTTTTTTTTCTAGGCAGAATTGAACTTTTCATAAATTTATTCTGTGTTCTACTTCTATGTACTCTGACACACTAGTACCCACATTAATACTTTCACCGCAGGATAATTCGCACATTTGTTTCCTTCATTTTGATACCAAAAGTATGTTTATAGCCATTGTCGTTTTGAAAATAAACTCCATTAGATTTAGGCATGTTTAATTTCTTTCAACCCTGCTTTCATCAGTCCACAAAATGTGGCAAATTTTAACCTATTCAGCACGTTTTTTTCAACAATGGGCGTTTGCGGGGACTTTGCGCTTCAAATAGGCATTGTCTAATTGTTACAGTACTGACAGGTAACTTTAGATCATATTTGATCACCCTGGCACTGATCATTGGCTGTGTCTTTGCCATTTTGGCTATTGTTCGATCCACTCAAATGGTGGTTTTCCATTTTCTTCCACGTCTTTCTGGTTTTGGTTTCCATTTTAAAGCTTATGAGATCATTTTCTGCACTTCTTTGTATGTTTTCACCTCTCCAATCCACTTTTAGTCAGGGTACGCTGTTTCTCCTGAACAACAACTCAGATTTTAAGAGAAATCCATTATAACCAGCATATACAACATTTGCTGCCTTCGTCCTTGAATAAGGGCTACCTGTTTGACACCTGTTTTTTTTACAGAATTAATGACCTCACTGCTTGAACTCCAAACTGCTATTATTTTGAACATGCCCCTTTTAATTAATGATACCATAACACAGAATACGCAGCATGCATGTCATGACTGTTGGGTATGTTGGGTTTCTATTACTGTACTGCATCTAGTAGTAAAATATTTGCCATGTCAAAATATGATTTCTACCAAAAACAATATTTGATCTGGTTAGAGATGCATGCCCCCGGACCCCCATAGGGGTTTGCATCTCTGTCGCCACCTATAATGAGAACTCACCTTCCATGTTGTCACTTCACCTGTTCATTGGATCATCCTGGGATTGCAATGGTTGTGTCATCACAGCCCGTCATTAACTGGAACACCTGGTATACCTCATGCTGGAAAATTTGGTCTGTGGTTCCACATCAGTTGAGGGCGGATGTCGTAATCTCCAGTTCAACATACCCAGAGTAAAAGGATTTACTACATGTGTTCTCCTCTTCTCACTCTACCTGTCACCCTCCTCTCAGGTCCTGGGCCTGCGCCATTGACCTGATATCCGGGAACATCCCACCACGGAGCCGGATCTACCTTGATTCAGTATCAGAGTTCTCATTACAGTAACAACAAGTTTAACTGCAAATAACCTTAAACTCTGCTGGTTTATACAGTGCATTACCCATTCTGAAAATGTTGTGTATATTTTAAAGTATCTGGAAAAGCAATTTAGATTAGAGCATTGATATAATAGTACACTAATGTTTACATATAACATACTGAGTGCCTTGGTGCAGGATCTATATTATGTTTTACACAGTACTTAGCTAGTTAAAATTATATCTACACTTAAAAAGTCACTTAATCCATATCCACATATAGTATATTTAGTCATAATATCACTGTATTTACACAGAAATTTTGTATTTCTGCCACAACAACATTTGCATTCATATTTGCACCTATAATACTTTTTGCATTGTTTAGGTTAGATGCTAAATTACATTTTGTTATGATGGTGTTGTAATATGTGCCATGAAAAGAAAGTACATTTTATCTAACGTACAGATTTCCTACGATAAAGTGGCGACAAAGGGGTGGAGCTGTACCGTGTTATAACGGGGTGCACTTTTCATATTGTATATGAAAAAATATCTCATTGATGATGTGAAAAAAATCGCCCAGAATTTATCTATGGACACATTTTTTGTTGTCTGTTAATCCATTGCTAGCGATGGACAGACTGAACAACTTGAAAAGCTCAGAGGCTCACAGTACCAGTATTTGCAAACTAGTAGGCTACATTAGGGAGGAGGAATGCCCTGGAACGGGCTGAAATTATGGCCGACATTCATCTTTCTTGACAGCAGAAAATGGCATATAAAGAAAGTTTTGTCTATAAAGTTTATAATATGATATGGAGTCACACTCAAAATCTAAGTGGAAAACCACACTACAGGCTAATTCAACTTTGATGTAATGTCCTTAAAACAAGTCAAAATGAGGCTCAGTACTGTGTGTGGCCTCCGTGTGTCCGTATGACCTCCCTACAACGCCTGGGCATGCTCCTGATGAGGTGGCGGATGGTCTCCTGAGGGATGTCCTCCCAGGCCTGGACTAAAGCATCCGCCCACTCCTGGAGGGTCTGTGGTAACGTGGCGTTGGTGGATGGAGCGAGACATGATGTCCCAGATGTGCCAGTCGGATTCAGGTCTCGGGAATGGCGGGTCAGTCCATAGCATCAATGCATTCCTCTTGCAGGAACTGCTGACACACTCCAGCCACATGAAGTTTAGCATTGTCTTGCATTAGGAGGAACCCAGGGCCAACCGCACCAGCATATGGTCTCACAAGGGGTCTGAGGATCTCATCTTGGTACCTAATGGCAGTCAGGCTACTTCTGGCAAGCACATGGAGGGCTGTGCGGCCCCCCAAAGAAATGCCACCCCACACCATTACTGACCCACCGCCAAACCGCACTGCAAAAACGGATTTTTAAGAAAGTAAAAAAAGCCTTATTTCTCGAAAAATTTTCTTATTTTAAGTTTAAAAAGAAAAAAAATCTTGTCAAGCATTTTTCACATAAGACAAATAGTCTTATTTTGAGAAAATATACCTAACTTTTTCTTAATAAGATTTACCAACTAATTTCAAGTTTGATTTAACTAGTAATAAGGTGTGGACATATTTTGCTAATTATCCCAGCAAAGGAACAAGCTTATCTTTCTGATTTTAAGAGTCTTATGAAATATATATATTTTTTGTTATAAACATGATGAAAATGAAAATACAGTTTAACATGACCCTTGACTGATTTGGATAAAGGTATTACACAGTTCTGTGTTGCCGAACTACCTTCTTAATAAACTTTCCATAACTTTTCTGTAACTTTTTGACAAATTTCCATGACTGTTGCATTTATGAGCCACAGCTGTTTAATTTTTGGTACTGACTAGTGCAGACTGGGAAAACTACTCAAAAGCTGCAGATTGGGTTAAACTCGGATGCAGTTGTCTAACCAGCACAATTTGGCCCTTTACGTCACTCAAATCCCAATGATAGGGCGTTTTTTAAGGGAAAAACTCATTTACATGCTTTACCTTAAATACACTATATAGTGTTTAATCCACATTTGTTAAGCAAAAAAATACTAACTAAATATTACTGTAATACATTAATGTTATTCCAAGATATTGAATGTCCTTAAAACATAATGCACATTAAATCATATCCGAGCTGATTTTCGCCTCTCACTCCGGTACAGTAGGTGGCAGTATATGCACCTTTCAGGTGGTTGTGATCTGCCAGTAAAACTAAAGAAGAGGAAGATTTGCCCCCGTATTTTTCATCAGTCTGACGAACATTCAAGTAATGAGTGGACTCGGCGAAGTTGCAATTGCTAACTTCAGTGGTAACACTTTATATCAAAGCATTATTAAGTAAATAAACTATTTTATTAATGCTGCGTGTTTCAATTACATTTTTCCATTGTTAAATTAGCGGTCTGTAACTTTAGCCGTTAGCTAACTTACCTAGCTAGTTAGCTAGCCATGCAGATAGGAAAATACTGCCTTCCATGAACACAATCTCAAACATTTGCTAGCAAGGGCAAACAGCTATTTAGCTGTGTTTAACCTTTAGCTAGCTACAAGCAGAGTTGGGTAATTTACTTTTAACAACTGTAAGTTACTTTTAAAAAGTACCTTATCTAACGCTGGCTACAAGTAAACCTAAAAGTGAAACCACTGAAAATATTTATTAAATCTGTGGTGTCCAGTCGTCCCAGTTCAAAACAGTTTCGGACAGGTGCTGAACTGTAAGACAGAAACATATTACATGCACACAATTATTTCATAGTGTACCAAAATAGCTTAACACAAGGAAGATATTGATGGTCATTCAAAAATGTATAAACATTGAATGAAAAAAAGAGCATTAATACAAAGTCTCAGCCAAAAGACTGTACATTTAAAAAAAAACTTAATGATAATTACATATCCATTTGTGTGTCCTCTTTTCTAAATGTTTACATCTGCATTTCAGGGGGGGAGACTGAGCATATTCAAAAACCAAGGTTCATCAGCAGTTGGAAGATGTCACCGTGCCATGCAGGATGAGCCCGGCACTTCAAAAGTTTCTAAATTATCCATCCCAGGATGGGAGCGGCAACTACTAGGAACAGAGAGCACCATCACCCATCTACTCTTAAGGTTCAGTGATATGGTGTGATGTAGCAAGCTATGAAGCCTCCAAGAACTTTAGAGGTAAGTTCACAAGTACACTAACATTTAATTTAAAAATTCCAAACTTTATCATTTTAGACAGCATTAGAGAGTTTAAAATGTACCTTTTTGCGGGGATTCTTTCAAACCAGTGGTTTTCCCAGCTTTGCTATTGCTCATCCCATCTGGCACTGAACCACCAAAGGAGCTGGCCTCGAGCAATAAGGTCATGTTCTTAAGGTGAGTATTTTATGCAGTGACATTTGAAGCTTTCCACCCTATTAATATATTTTAATGACCATGGCTTTTATTAGTGGTGGCAGAAAAAATTGATTCTGTTCAGTATCGCGATATTTTGCGCACACAATTATATCGATACCAAAGCGCAAAGTATTGCAATATTTTATTATAAATTACCTGTTTTACTTTCGGGTTTTCTACATTGGTTTTCTCATTTGCGTATTACATCCACAAGGTGGCGCTTGTTGTGCTGCTTTGTTGTTGTGCATTCAACAGCAAATTCAAATGAAAATTGCTTCACCGTCACAACCGGTTGCACACAACGCTCAGTCTTCTTTCAAATCGAAAGTCTGGGTAAGTTTCGGTTTGGAATGCCAATATTCCCAAATGGATTTTCATTGATGACCTTGCAGCCAAACGGACTGGACTCTAGCAGTGCACATTTTTGTATATTTTTCTCAATTTCAGTGAAGCTCTAAATTACTCTTATTCATGATTACTCTCAGGTTCGTGTTACTCTATTGTATTAACCTATTGACGCCTAAAACGCCTGCTTAAAACGCCTATAAAAACCTATGTTATTCTAAGATGAATATCCTTATCTCCTGAGGGTTTTCTGAAAAAATACTAAGAATTAATAACGTCTACCGAAACCTAAGCCTCTGTAGCACATAGAAACATGAAATATAATTAATTTAATTTTAAAGGTAAGAATCACAGGATTTACTATGGTATTTATTCATTTTGCCAGTATTTTAATACCATGTATTATGCTAGTTATTCATTATGCCAGTATTGTATTTATATATTAACATTATTGTATGTTTTATTATCATCATTATCAACAATCATCACCATAACTATATTACTATGCTATTTATTCATATGTTTGTTGTACCGATTAGTTTCCATCACCAACATGTCCCAAAGCTCATCGGTATAAATATGGTTTGCGGGTGAACTGCTTTGCCTTGCGCGTCAGATAATCCTCTACCACCTCCCTCTAAACTCCTCACTATCTTCCAACTCAACTTCGCTGTCAAAATCCTCTGTCGTAGCCATTTTAAAAAACAAATGCATGTGTATGTCTGATCGATGTGATTTTCAATGGGATTACATTTTGTAATAATTGTAATGACGGATATTGAGCTAATACCAGCAATGTCATTATGAATTACCAATAAAGATTGATTGTACAATTAAAGATGTTGTTACTATTTTTATATTTTCCTGTTATGATTCCTTTTCAACAAGTTAGCATTTCATTATGCTTCTGGCTACAGAGAGTAAATCTGTTTAGAAAAAAACAATTAGGTAGCTTTTGAAAGACAATGACTGCCTGATGATCACCCACTGGGGAAGGTGGAGAAGTGGGTGTGATGGCTATCAAGCAGTATGTTTGTGATTCCCCCCATGTAGACGAGAAAGCGGGAGAGACCAATCGTGTTGTGACCTAACACGGGAATCCCCAGGAAGGTCTTGAAGAACAAGTCGATTACCTGATGTATATTGTTGCCTCCCATCCACTGACATATATTGTTTGAGATGAGAGATGTAGTTCACTAAGCGATCTTTCTTACTGTCATGGGAGTCAATGGAGTAGCATTTCAGGATATTTACATTTTACTTGTCTGAATATTTCTTCATTTGTCCAAAAACAATTGGACCAGCGATAATGTTGACCTCTGGTATGTCTGCATTTGCTGCTTCTTTTGCCTTCTCTATATTTAATTGTATTTTAATAAAAATAAGTGATCACTAAACATTTATGTTTTCTTGTCTTCATAGCACAGACACCAGAAAATGTGTTGCATCGATATCAGAAAGTATTGAATTCTGTCAAAATGCTACGAAGCACGACAAAGGCATTTCAATTTGTTGGAACAGATCGAAACACCATAGCAATCTCTTCTGCTCTTGCAGAAGTTTTGATAGTAATATAAAAAGCATTTCAGATTTTAACCCTAAGAAGGAAAAACTACTTGATTACTGTAAAATATGCTTTTAATCTTTAACCCCAGAATTAAAAAACATTGAGAAGAAAAGGCAAACGGAAGGCAGCTGCCTTTAACACAAAAGTTCAGGTAGATTATACACTGTTTATTTCAGTGTATACTTTGATAAAAATAACAACAAAGTTCAGTTAGATCATGGATACTCATTCCTGCTCCTGCGAGCCACCATTCCATAAGTTTTCATTTCAACCCCAGTTGCGACTGCCCTGAGTTAGCGTTTCATTCTAGTAATGACAAGCGTCACCGGTGCTAAATTTGGTTTAAAATGAACCTACGGAATGGCGGCTCGCAGGAGCTGGAATGAGTACCCATGAGGTAGAGTATATACTGTTTATTTCAGTGTATACTTTATAAAAAATAACACTAAAGTTCAGGTAGATTCTACACTGTTTATTTGCGTGTATACTCTGATCAAAAGTGTTAACAGAAAAATTTGTACAGCACTATTAGCTTTTTTGTTTTTCTGTTGATGTTCTTTTGTAGCATGGCATAAAATAACAGCCTTGACTGGTCTTTTAGTTCTCTGTAAGAAAATATTTCATAATTTGACTAACTAACTCAGGTAACCATTGTCAAAAAATAAAGATTGTGCAGCATTATTTTTTTTTATGGTATTTGTAGAATTTAAAACCGGGAGAATGGAACTACATTATCTATAAAGTGTCTAGTTTACAGAAGTGTACACACTGTATTTCCATATATTTTTTTTAAAATATGAACAAGTGATATAGATCAGACAACAATTTCATACATTATACAGTGCAAATTTGAAAGGATTTACAATTAAGAGACTAGAAGTGTTTGTCAATGGGAATCCCCTAATGTGATGTAAGTTTATATAAATTATGCATTTTTTGTTGTGTTTTTATGTATAACTGTCACAATGCTCCAGAGTGTATGAATCGGTAGAGGCAGGCGCTAAGGAGATGCGGTCAAACGTTGTTTATTACCAATAACACGTCATCAAAACAGAGACTGCCACGAGGGGCAAAACTGAACACTACACACTGTAACAGGTAACAGGAATACATTGAACCACAAGGGGTACACGGAAACAGGAAGGCTAAATACTAATAAACGAAGGACTAACTCAATACACCTGGGAGGAATAATGACATCACCTAACTCAAAACAATACATGAAACAAACATAAGAGGGAGCCAAAACACAACACACGAGGGAGCAAGGGAGGAAACACAGGGAATAAACTAAATAATAGGCCATACGCCGGTCCACCCTGGACCGGACGTTACAATAACAAAGCACTCCATATTGTAGGGAATGCTGATCCCATGTGAATCACATTTTAGTATTTTTTATATTATAAGCAATACAGTTTTACAGTGTTTGAACAGTGGTGACTTAAAAGAAAAACTTGTTCCATTACCACATTACCAAATTCCACAAATATCACCTATAAAAGATAACATTTGGGATTTATTGTGACTTGTGATATTAGATTCCCATTGTTAAAGAATGATGTAAGTATAGCAATACTTGCTATGTTTTTTAGTTTTAATTGTATATTTTGCAGCATGACTCAAAAGACTAATTAGAGCTGTTATTTTTAATATTCTCTATAAAAGGTCATTTTGTTTATAATGATTGTTATTACATTAGGAAAACATTTTTACAGAAAACGTTTTGTTTAGCACAATTTGCTGTGTCTTAGTTAATAATAGCATTTAGCAGCATTAACTATTTTTAATGTTTTTTGTCTCTAAAATAATAATTGGAATTTCTGCCTTTACTATGCCAGATTGAACAATTTTAAAGAATAATGTTTGTGAAACAAGATTTGCTGTGTTTTTTTTCTTGTTGTTAATTCTTTCACGTTATTTCATACTGTTTCTTAATGGGGCTTAATGGTTAGAAAGGCATTACTTTATTTTTCAGTTACTATCTTACGAATGTTTTAAAAACTGTGATCTGACAGATAAAGTAGTGTTTTTTTCACCAGCATGAAACTCTATATTTAGCCTCATTAAAAGTTGGGTGAGGTATGTTACTTTGATCCTGACTTTCAAAAGGTAATTGTTAGCTAAGTTTATCCAGTGGATACGATATGGTACTTTTTGTTGTAAAAATTATTAAACAATATTGTGTCAGGAGAAAAATAAGAATATATTTACCTATTTCTGACTTTTTTTATTAGTATAAGCTACAGTATATCTGTTTTTTTAAGTTACAGCCAGATGCTATTAAATTAGTAACTGACTGTATAATTACACAATAGTTAAAGGTAAGTCAGACTCCAGTTACACTTCATTTGTTGTGTACTAATTTAATAGTTCTCCCAACTTGATTGTGTTCTAGTTTTTTAATACGTGACAATGTGAGTCATTGTCTTTATAAGTATAAATTTGTTACATCTAAGTGCCACTGAAGTTACACTTTTCTTAACCAGCTAAATCCTGTGTAATAATGAATAGGTACATTGTAATTAGGCATATGTTAAAAAGTGCTAGTCTAATAGTTCTCCCATCTTGATTACAATCTAAAATATTTGAATGTTTTTAAATATCCTGATTAGTTTAGATAAAATTATATTTTTTTTCATTGCACAGATTACAAAACTATCATAACAAAATATAGTTTAGCATCTAACCTAGACAGTGCAAAAAGTTGTATAGGTGCAAATATGAATGCAGATTATGTTGTGGCAGAAATACAGTATCTGTGTAAATACAGTAATATTATGACTAAATATATTATATGTGGATGTGGAGTAAATTCATTTTTAAGTGTAGATTTCATTTTAACTAGCTAAGTCCTGTGTAACAAATACTATTGAAACTTTACCAAGGCATACAGTATGTTCAATCAATCAATCAAGCTTTATTTATTGAGCACTTTGCTGTACAGAAGAATAAATAAAAACATAACATACATAACTCACACAAACAGAATACAAATAAACTGATAATAGACATCAACATCATGAGACAACCATACAATAAAACAGTAATATCAAAGTATCAGCGTGTGGTGTCAAATGCCAACAAGAAGAGGTGGGTTTTAAGTAAGGATTTAAAAACAGACAGTGAAGAGGACTGTCTAATGGGCAGAGGAAGAGCGAT
>JACXGM010016579.1:0-20348 GCA_016801145.1 Umbra pygmaea | reverse complement strand
TAAATGTTAAATAGAGGAGCTGTTTTGTTAGCATAATCAGGAACTGCATTTTGCCTTGTAACGTTTTACTGCCGTTTCAGCTGTAATATGAGATGTCTATAGTTTGTTTTACGTTACATTTTTATAACGATTAATCGATGGTTGATCGTTAACGTTATCAATGCTCGATTAAAGGAAGTTCCTACATTTAGCAACCCTAGTAGACATGAAGCCCTGGCTCACATTTGCTGTCCCAATTCATCCCAAAGGTATTCAGTGGGATTAAGGCCAGGGCTTTGTGCAGGCCACTTGAGAATCTCATAAAACCACGTCTTTACAGACCCCACTTTGTGCACACGGCACAGTCATGCTGGAACAGGTAAGCGCCTTCCCCAAAATGCTGCTACAAGTTGAAAGCACCCAATTGTCTAAAATGTCTATGTATCTTGTAGCATTAAGGTGACCCTTCACTGGAACTAAGGGGCCTAGCCCAAACCTTGACAAACAGCCTCAGACCAGTATCTGTCCTCCACCCTTAGTAGGGGTGTCCACATACATTTCCCATTGCAAATGGGACACTATATTTACTAATGTATCAAATTTGTTAAGTTTCCATTTAGCTACTAAATTTAATCAAAATATATTATCCAAAGATTTTAGAGCACATAAGTATGCCAGTAAAAAAACCCTTGTTGTCATGTTGAACAAACAGGGAAATACAAGCAGTTTATTAAAGTTACATTCTGGGGTTTTGCCCACTGGTAGCAAAAGTGATGCTGTTGAGTTAAAGGCATATTTTACCCAAACTCAATATTCACATCATAGAAGGTTCACCCCGTTCATGGGTGTGTAACCCAAATTATCTACTGACAAGATAGTAATTCCAAATAATTTTAACTTCAGTGATAGCTAGCTAAGAGAAATTACACATCCAGGCTAAAACATGAAGCTTAAAAAAATATTTTGTTAATTATAAAAGTCCCAAAATTAGGGACAATTTCACTAAGTGTTTACAGTTAATCCAGACAGATTTGGCGTAAAGATCCATTAATTTGTTTTTTATTTGTTGGTCTAGTTAAAGGGGGAGAGCATTATAACTGTATGTGGTAGCACTCCAGCTTGCTTAACAATGCTCTCCCTAAGTGAGAATGCTGCGTTCTTTAAGAGACAATCCAACAATTACTTCAAGCAATTCATGAAGGTAGACAAAATGTACAAGTCTGTAACCGCTCCCATTTAAGAAATCACGGGATTTCTTAAACGGTGTGTTAAGAACTCCAATGGTAACCTGCACATTACATATTCCCACATATTCACTGTGTACGGTACAGTACATGTCAACAACCCTTACCATTAGTGGAGATGCTGGGTAATTCACTTTCAGAGACTCTGGATGAATCATGGGGACCAAAGAGGGGAATTGTAGGCTGCAAAAAGGAACCAACCAATGACAATTGAACAACAAATTGGTTTGTTAAGAAATGACAGAACATGTATAATCAGCCAGATTTGGTAGTAATTAAGTTCATTAACAAACCTTTTGTATGGGTGTGAGTGCTTTCTTCTTGACAGGTACAATTTCTGCCTATACACATAACAGAAAGATTAAATCTAGTTAAATTCCTTGTATGTAGTAGTGGCTTTATTTACAAGATATTTGAGATAAACCATAATAATAATAATAATAATAATAATAATAATGCATTCAATTTATATAGCGCTTTTTTTCCAAGGAACTCAAAGCGCTTACACAGTGAGGGGAAAGCCCACCTCATCCACCACCAATGTGTAGCACCCACCTGGGTGATGCACGGCAGCCATTTTGCGCCAGAACGCTCACCACACATCAGCTATCAGGTGGAGAGGTGAGTAGTTATATTTGCCAATTAGGAAGGTGGGGGATTATTAGGTGGCCATGATTGAGTGAGAGGCCCGGTTGGGAATTTGGCCATGACACCGGGGTTAACACCCCTACTCTTACGATAAGTGCCATGGGATTTTTTATGACCACAGAACGTCAGGACACCCGTTTAACGTCCCATCCGAAAGACGGCACCCTACGCAGGGCAGATGTCCCCATCACTACCCTGGGGCATTGGGAATGATCTTTAGACCAGAGGGAAGAGTGCCCCCTACTGGCCCTCCATGTGGTTTGAATTATGATGGGTCAGTATAGGAAAGTAAATCACATGCTTGTGACTCTAATTGTGTTGGTAACTTGTTTAATTTAGCAATATGGCATCTGTATTTCAGTACAGAATATTTTATTGTATAGGATCCCATGGAAAGTATAAATTCTGAACAGAGAGATGATTTTCTGAGACCTCTGTTGGGGTGTAATCATTTATGCAAAGTACTGCATCTATCCAGGCACTCAAATGTGCATTGTAACTAAGAACAGCTCCTGCATGGTTGGTTTGCTTCCATTTCTGATACGCATTTTTTTCCAAAAAATCAGTTGAATGTTACACAGTGAACGTGCTGCAACCTCAGCCAGCAATTAAGTCACAGGTGTGGATTGTCAACCAATAAAATTAAGGGATTACCATCGGAAACCATAATCAATCAACAAACAAGTCAGCAACATTTACATCATTCAAAACATGTAGTAAAGTCACCTTGAGGAGGGGCATCTCCCTGGCCTGCTTAATTAACAGATGGAGCTCATTGACCTGCTGCCGCACAAGAGGGGGGACAGGGCTACAGCACGCAATGATGCCCTGAGGCTCCCTGAGAGAAACAAACACATCACCATTGGTTACTGTGTGTATGTGTGTGTGTGTGTGTGTGTGTGTGTGTGTACACACAGGTGTTTTATGGGCACAGGAAATTCCTCTCAACTTACTTGGGCAAGACTTCAGAGATTTTAATCATCATATGGTTGGGCAGGACATACCTGAAACAAAGGGCAAGCACAAGAAAGTACAAATATATGAATGTACTTCTATATGTCTGTATGTCTGACATCAGCTGACTACACATCTAAAGTGTAAGAGGTGCTGAAATAGGGTAACAGACTGAAGAATAAAAGGTATGCAGCTTACGGGACAAAGCCTCCCACATGAACATACTCCATACCCAGTGCTCTCATCCTCCTGCCTGGCCAGTGTGTCCCTCCAGCCGTACAGCAGTCTGAAGGCAGCCAGCTGCTGCGTGTTGAACGCCTTCTTCTGTTTCTTCAGCAGCTCCAGGTAGGAGTCGTCTGTGAAGACCGGCTTCATATATTTCTGCATAAAGGATTGTTTGTTTTTGTGAGCGTCTAAACAATTCAACACAAGAATTAGGCCTAGATGGTGTAGTGACGTTCAGCCGAGCAACAAAGCTCAGGAGCCGCACCTTCAGTGAGATGTCTTTGCTCTTATGCCAGACCATCTTCAGCAGGGCTGGCTGTCCACTGCCTGATTCAAACAGGTCCACCCTCAAGCGATCGTAGACATATAGGAGGTAGTGCGTATCTGCCCGGGCATAACTGAGCATCTCCTCTGGTAAAGGCCTAGGGAAAATTAAAAGCAATTCAACTCAATTATATTTTGCTTGAAGAGTTGTATTCAATTCAATTATATTCCACATGAAGAGTTAAGTTAAAAAAAATAGAACAAAACATCGAAGTGCCTAACAGAAGGCTAGGACATTACCGTATTCTCCAGTCGGCTAGCTGGTAGCGTTTGTCAGAATCCACAGAGCAGTACAGCTTGAGCAGATGCTCCAGCGAGTGTCTGCTATGATTCAGGCTCCGGGACGCCTGATGTGTGTCGAACAAGTTGACGACATAAAGCCCCAAATCCTTTTGCAGCCATTCAATATCAGAGTCTGCACCATGAAAAACCTGGAAAAGTCACATACCCCTACATTAGGTACAATTCCTAGCCTATAGTTAGGTTACTAAAATGCTAAGCGTGAAACCATAGCTACTATTGTACATTACATCAAATCCAAAAACACAACCAGAAAATAACCTTGATAATGCTGGGATCTGTGAAGGCCTCATTGAGAATATACATCTCACTACGCAGCTCCAACGTGTCTATGATAAAGTCTTCTTCCCGGGTTGAAATCTGCATCAGGCAGGTAATACCTAAGAAACTTCTGTAGGAGTGGTGCTAAGAAAGAACATAAAATAGTTAGGACAGAATAGATGGAATGACAAAGTAGCAGTTGCTCATTTAGCCTGTTTTCAATGCCAGTTCTTTGTGGTGCAACTGACTTGGCTCAAGCAGAAGAACCTGGAAACCCTTTATCGTACCTCCAAATCTACTGCAAACTCAGAGCTTTTGGTCAATTTCCCATTTACTGCCACCAGATCCTCCAGATTATCAATGAATGAGCACTTTGTCTCTGTAAGTGGTTTGTACATCTGCAAAATGAAACAAATTGTAGCTTTAACATTAAATGAAGATAATAAAGTGACATAATAGCCTAATAATGCAGGGGTTAATATGTATTAATCACCTATGAAGTATGATTAAAAAGTGTAGCAAAATCCCAGTATTGAACTTAATCTTATTTTCTTCATACAGTAGATCTACCATTCCATTTGCTGACAACCTGTTGGCTGTGTTCTGTAAAATCACTGACAGCTTACAGTACTTGCAAAGATGGTCAACCTCAAGGGCCCCCACATCCACAACAGGTTATACAGTTCACCAGCTGCTATAGCAACGGCAAAGCACTACAGATGGCGGTGCAGTCGGCTCAAAACTTAATTTAGACCAGCTCTTTTTCCTCTAGGGCATTCATTTCAGGCAGAGGATGGCCTAGAAAACATCAAGGATTTCAGTCACCCCAGCCATGACCAGATATTTCCCTTAGGATATTTTTCAGCAGCTGTGGCAAAGTGAGAGTGGGTGCTGGGGGGCATGGTCAAAATGTTTGATGCTCTCCTCTTCTAAATGTTTACTCTATTGTGTGCTTCAGAATTATTTGGGTTTTAAAAATGCTTTGTAAGCGGTGCAACACCCTAGCTTTGGAATACATACACTGTTTATTACTGTACAATCATCTCCACTAATATGATGCGAGTTCCACACTCTACAACACAAAATAATAAGTTTAAATAATACACAATACTTTAAATAAAGCGCTAACCAAACGATTTACCTGGGGTTCAGGCTTGGAGAGCAGATTTTCAGGTAACACAAGGTGATCCAGTTCGTACTGATATGGGTGAGCAAACCTACAGTGGACACGTTAAAGTTATTGGTGATGGGAAGTTAGAGGTATTTCAATCTTCCACACAGAGTTCATTGATTCAGAACATCTTACATGTCTCCTACATGCTCCTGGATTCTTTGCTGGTGAATGAAATCAGCCAGAGCAGCAGGAACATCCAAATCCTCTGGTCTCTCTTTGCGAATTGCTTTGTTGGTAAAATCTATAACAGGAATAACAGAATAACAGACATCTTAAATCACTCAATAGGCTCTACGCACAGCTCCAATACTTCCTGAACTTAAGGCTGCTCTTTTATTTCCTGTCTTACATTATTGGACAAACTGATTAATCTACGTGTGTCACAACGGTCAAACACAAGTGGATTAAACAGTTTGTCCAATAATGTAAGACAGGAAACAAAGGAGCTGCCTTAAGTTCAGGAAGTAGTGGACCTGTGCATAGAACCCATTCTAGCACTAACAATATTTAACTGGCTTTCTTTAGCTGAAATCAAATAGTACATGGTTGTATCATCTTGTAATTACAGAACGTGTTGTGTTCAGGTAATCACAATAGTTAATAAAAATACTTTCTAAACACCAGGAAAAACAGAACAGAAATCACTTGTTTTGTTGCAAGAACGGAAAACATGACTTACATGAAGGAAGAGGTTTTACTGCATTAGGCTTAATTAAAATCTTGGGGATAAAAGGTGTGTTGCTATTGTCAACGGTTTCCCGAAATTTCAACTGGGGTCTGGTGACGTTTTTGGCATGGAGTAGTCGGAACGTCTCTGCGCTACCTCTGGAGCCTGAGTCACCGCCCTGTTCAATGAAAGCAAAAATTAATCAGAACTACTAGTGTTAAAGTAGGCTAATTCTCCAAAGAACGTTTGAAACTTCACACTTTTGGTTATGAGAAGCTTTGATTTTGTGTCTGTTCCTCTGAGAAGCTTTGGGTACCTTACGATTCCAACTTGATACAACAATCTTAGGTGCCTGAAAACCAGCAGGCATGACAGGCTGCTGGCTCCGGTTGACTCCAGAAGCATCATCAAGCAGAATACCCTGAAAACAAAAAATTTGTATTTCAGAATAATTCGCTAAGAAACTGGGTAAATAGAAATATAGGGCATTACAAACATTGAGGTCAGTCAATCCCATTTTTGAAAATAAAAAAGCGACTTAAAACCATTTGACAGTGATCACCTTGTTCATTTATGCCAGTATTCTTGAAATTGCAGGCAGGTGCATGTGAAAACACAGTAGACCCACTAGCACACACCCATGCTGCCATAAACACCCTAGAGAAAATTATCACCCTACTGATCCTAGACTTGTGATGTCATTTACCAAACAGCCTCAAACTCCCTCCTGAAAAAATAAATGTAGTCTACCACAGCACCATATGTTTTGTCACTAATGCCCCATATAACACCCAGCATTGTAACCTCTATGCACTAGCCCTCATTACACACAATGCCTAAATAACATGTATCAACTCATCTACACTGCCTTGCGAAAGTATTCGGCCCTCTTGAACATTTTGACCTTTTGCCACATTTCAGGCTTCAAAAATAAAAAAATAAAACTGTAATTTTTTGTGAAGAAGCAACAACAAGTGGGACACAATCATGAAGTTAAACTTTTTTAACAAAAAATAAAAACAGACAAATTGGGCGAGAAAAAGTTATTTAGCCCCTTTACTTTCAGTGCAGCAAACTCTCTCCAGAAGTTCAGTGAGGATCTCTGAATGATCCAATGTTGACCTAAATGACTAATGATGATAAATAGAATCCACCTGTGTGTAATCAAGTCTCAGTATAAATGCACCTGCTCTGTGATAGTCTCAGAGGTCCGTTGAAAGCACAGAGAGCATCATTAAAAAAACAAAGAACACACCAGGCAGGTCCGAGATACTGTTGTGGAGACGTTTAAAGCCGGATTTGGATACAGAAAGATTTCCCAAGCTTTAAACATCCCAAGGACCACTGTGCGACTGATAATATTGAAATGGAAGGAGTATCAGACCACTGCAAATCTACCAAGACCCGGCCATCCCTTTAAACTTTCAGCTCATACAAGGAGAAGACTGATCAGAGATGCAGCCAAGAGGCCCATGATCACTCTGGATGAACTGCAGAGATCTACAGCTGAGGTGGGCGAGTCTGTCCATAGGACAACAATCAGTCGTATGATTAAAAAATCTGGCCTTTATGGAAGGGTGGCAAGAAGAAAGCCATTTCTGAGAGATATCCATAAAAAGTGTTGTTTCAAGTTTGCCACAAGCCACCTGGGAGACACACCAAACATGTGGAAGAAGGTGCTCTGGTGAGATGAAAAAAATCGAACTTTTTGGCAACAATGCAAAATGTTACGTTTGGCGTAAAAGCAAAACAGCTCATCACCCTGAACACACCATCCCCACTGTCAAACATGGAGGTGGCAGAATCATGGTTTGGGCCTGCTTTTCTTCAGCAGGGACAGAGAAGATGGCTAAAATTGATGAGAAGATGGATGGAGCCAAATACAGGACCATTCTGGAAGAAAACCTGATGAGTCTGCAAAAGACCTGAGACTGGGATGGAGATTTGTCTTCTAACAAGACAATTATCCAAAACCTAAAGCAAAATCTACAATGGAATGGTTCACAAATAAACATATCCAGGTGTTAGAATGGCCAAGTCAAAGTCCAGACCTGAATCCAATCGAGAATCTGTGGAAAGAACTGAAAACTGCTTTTCACAAACACTCCCCATCCAACCTCAGAGCTCGAGCTGTTTTGCAAGGAGAAATGGGCAAAAATTTCTCGATGTGCAAAACTGATAGACATACCCCAAGCAACTTACAGCTGTAATCACAGCAAAAGGTGGAGCTACAAATTATTAACTTAAGGGGGCTGAATAATTTGCACGCCCAATTTTTCAGTTTTTTTATTTGTTAAAGTTTGAAATATCCAATAAATTTCGTTCCACTTTATGATGGTGTCCCACTTGTTGTTGATTCTTCACAAAAAATTACAGATGTCTAATGAGTTTGTAGGGTGGCACAACCTCTAGACACAGTGAAACAAAAAAGAAAATACAAACCTAGACCGTTCAGAGAAACAGCTAAGTACCAATCGGGGATACTTTGTAGCCCGATAGAGCCTACATTCCTATATTTGTGTTTACCATTGTAGTCCATTTTGTTGCATAGAATTGGCCTCTATTGGACACAATGGGGAAATGAAATACATTTCCACTCAAATGCAATTTAGTGTAGGTTTTTCAATATTATTTAAACAAATTTATTGCTATACAAAAATGTAAATATAGTTACAGGAATGTTTCAACAGCCCAAACATTTTTCATTTACATACCACTTTCTCAAGAATGACATCATTGGCGTCAACAACTAAGTCGTATCTTTCCTCCAACCCAGTCAGTTTGTTGCGGTCTCTCATATGAGATTTGCATCCATGGTGTTTCATTATCTGACTCATACTGACAATGTGAAGAGTAAAACAAACATGTTGGTTAAATGATACATTCGTGATTTTTGTTTCAACATTCTTTCTTAGTAATGACAGTATGTATGCAAATCATACATTTTACTCACCAATGCAACATATTATCTCCTTGAGTTTCACAGAACTCTTGAAATCCCGGGAAACTACGATATAAGTCATATTCATCTCCAACTTGAGGTAAACTTGCAGATGCCTTGGTAGCTGCCACGACAGTGCCCAGTCCATACTATAAAAGATAAAGTAAGGTTTACTCAAAGTAAATACTTCATGCATGCGCAATCGCAGCAATACAGTGCTCATTACTCTGTCTGACAGGATTTATATATATAAAAAAAGTGCAATTCAAGTCAAACATAGCCAATGTATGGGTAACACTTTATTTTGAGTCCAAAAAGTGTATATGTAGATGCTCTAAAGATTATCTGCAGACTATCTACAAACCCTACCCTTAACAATTCCCCTAATGTTAACCCTAAGCTTAACCATTACCCTAAAAAATATTCTAAACTTACCCCTACCCTTAAACTACACAATTAGTTGCTTATCAACAGATAGTTTGTTGATGATATGACTTATCAACCAACTATCTGTAGAGCACCTACAGATGGAATTTCGGACTCTCCAAATAAAGTGTAACCAATGTATGTTCAGGTCGTTTTAACTGACTTATAGACTCCCTCTTGCTAGTATTTAATGTTTTCGTGCAAGTACTGGAGTGTTACCTAGCTAAGTAGACTAGTCGAACACTTAAAATCTGAGCGATAATTTTGTTTATCCACGACAAATCTAGTACGTTATTTCTGTTAACTATTTCAGTATACATTATAAGAGATATGGATAACTGGATAACTAGCTAATGTTAGCTAGCGCAGATCCACGTTTTACACGCGTTGCATAGTTGGCCACAAGAGTTAAACTGGTTAGCACTCAATACCTTCACGAATGCATCAACATCCTTAAAACCGGGACAAAACTCATTTTCCTCATCAGTTGGTTCGTCGCTAGTAGATGGATTATTGTTTTGTGTAGTACTGCTCGAAGAATCCATCCTATGTTTATATATGTAGCTAATTAGCTACTAGTGAGTGTATAACACCTAGCAACCTTGCTACATCCGAGTTACACTTGCAACTTGCAGGCAACAATAAAACGCACTTCCGGGTCACGATATTTCAAAATAGCAGTTCGTTAATAAATAATAGAAAAGTTTCATAAAAATGAACTTTTTATAGACAAAAAAACTATATAAACCTATACAGACAACTATTAAACACATTTTCCAGAAAATGTGGATATTCAATCAAGGTCAAGTGAATAAATAAAGCCAATAGACCTCAACAGTCACCACAAACTCTGTGCTACGTGAGCTGAACTGTGAGAAAATTGTGTTTGATTTTAGTTTGCATTGCCAGCTGTAAGTCTTGCTCATTCATCTGCATGAATGCCTCTTGCCATGGAAGATTCCAAATCACAGTTCAGCTCACGTAGCACAGCGTTTGTGGTTCGACTGGTCGAGTCTGTTTTCCAAAGATGGCGCATGGCTGTATGCACGAATGGTAATGTCTATTAAACTATATTTCTAATAAACTGTCTGTACACTTACAAAGTTCTCAATGCTTTGGTTAGCATGATAGGACCCTCATTATGCTACCGTGGAAGTGTGGTGCTATTTTGAGCCTTGTTAGTGGTATATAGGGGAACGCACTTGGGAGTGTGTAGGCCAGAGCCACTCAAGGGGCATACATCACCCGTAGGGTAACTTCAGTGTCTATACACATTAGGCAAGATCTGCACGGACCACCCCCTGTAAGTTTGGTTAGGGCACCTCATCCTTGTGCCAGATTAGTTTTATTTCTCTGTGTTAGGTAACTAGGACAGGTAAGGGGTGGGCTTTATATATTTTATTTATTTCCGTCCAACCCCTTCAATTTACATTTACAGTGAGTAAATTAAAGCCCTTGTTTAAATGGAATATCTAGTTGTCAGTTGTCCTTACTCACACACACAGCCCCATACCTCTTTCGCTGTTCTTCGGAAGACCTTGAGCAGTGGAGAGTCAGTTCCCCTCCCTTACGGGAGCTAGAACAAAACACTTGTGACATAGGTCACATTCACACCTCACTCTTCTGGTCCGCTTGAAAATGTGGGTCTCGGTCTACTTCCAAGTGAACTTAAGTTCGGTTTACTTTAGGTGAGAAAGTGATCTGACCCAAATACAGGAATCAACCCAAAAAATAGTGCATTGTGGGTAAAGGAGGACTTGATACTTGTGCAAAAAAAAACTGAATTTTGTGGACATATGCGGACATATGCGTTGAAAGCCCTCATCTAAATATGGTTGTCTGCAAATGTATTAAAATCTAAACATTTCTCATTCTTACTACTCCTTTACCAAATTACCACCATGTGTTTTCAGGTTGTATTTCATAACATTTCCTCTGGAGTTTATTTTTTGTGGAGTACTGTGATTGCAACCTTGTGGTGTTTTTTGTATGGTAACAGTTCTCATCCTAGAATCATTTTAAAATCAATATCCTAATTTGTGTCAAATTAATTTATTTCTACAGTAGTCTTATAATAAGCAGAATAATGCAGAGCAAGTGGGTAATGGTTTTGCGTTGGGTTTAATTCGCAATGAACAGTGTTTTTTTTTCAAAGTCTGTTCCCTGTAGGATAGTATTTCCTCCTGTTAAAATGATTAGCGCTCTCGTCTGTATTTAGGGATTGGTTTAGGGAGGGAAAATACTTACCAACACCTGGTCACTATGCATTATCCCTTGCATAACTTTCAAATCCATAACTTATTATGACCATACATCGCTCGTCGTCTGTGTAACAAGGACAACAGATCAACATAATCTCTCTCATCAGAGCCCACTTCCTTCAGGACTGTGTATTGTACTACTGTAAAAGTTTGGTATCATCCCGGCATTATTAGTGGGGTTATTTATGAGATACACCCTTGGTTCCATTAGCGCCTGCACTAAGCCATTCGGCTGATGGGTCTAACTCGACCAATTTTCTAACAACGGAAAAAAGCTTATGGGGGTTGTTTGGCTCGAGGTCAATGTGCAAAGGACCCTAGGGTTATATTACTCCGAACATCACTTTAAGTCATTAAAACAACAAATGTAGTATTTCCTCGGTCTCTCTTCTTCGCACCTTCATCTACACACATCCACTTCAACTCATGACAGAATGACTGCCCTACAAAACCCAAGGACTTCGAGACCGAGAACAAAAGGAGGAAAACAGAGAAGGAAGTCTCCCCTCTGAGTCGGAGTGGGTCGATTCCCCTTAACACCATCTGCGCACTCTCCCTTCCCTACCACCATGGAGAGGGCGCTGTATGAGGAAGAGGCTCCAATGTTTTCAGCGAGGGGACGACACAGCCTGGTTCTCTTACCTGGGTTACCCTAACAGCCTGATCACTGCCACCCCGGAGCCCAACGCCCATCCCTCTGGGAGTTGGAATCGGACCTATTTTCCTCTGAAGAAGAGTACCTGGAGGAGGTAAATGAGGAAATGAACTTCCCCTCGTAACAAATCCCCAGGAGTTTTTTTTGGGGGGGGGCATGAGGGCTATGGGGGTTGTAGTGGGGTTGTGGAGGCACCTGGATGATCTACTATACACTTGTATTATACCAACACCAGCACTTGGTATAATACGAGTGGCAGTGCTGCTGAGAGCTGTTGTGGCAGGCCTGCTGACTGCAGCGTTGGGACCTGACACATCTCTCTGCTTGGCCAACCAGGGGTAGACTATGTGTTGTTCTTGATGTGGATTCTGTTTTCGTTATTGCTTCCTGGAAAACACTGTGAGGTATCTTGCAAAGCCTGTAAGTGTATTTATATGTCTGTGAGTTGGATCTTTAGATGAGTTCTGTGCCGCGTTAAAAGCACAGTGTTATATCTCATCCAGTGTTGTGCTATCCAGTCATTGTCTATTTTAAGCTGCATTCGGAATTCCTTAAGTCATTTAAACCATTGCAGCTTCATCTACACACATCCACTTCAACTTATGACAAGTGTGTGTACTACGGTTTGGAAATATGAGGCAATATGTATTCCATATACAGTGATATCCATTGTGCCCATTGGTGTGGGTAGAGTTAAAATGAGTTTACACAGTTCCAAATTATTTGACCATATACTTTGATTCTACGTAATCTCCTGAGTATTCCCAACAATTAATTGTCCAGTTCCCGCAGTTTTTGTGTTAGGAGGAAATATTTACACTTACTGTCCATTCAAATGGGGCCTATGTGGGCGGTCAATAATATTGTGTTGCTAGGTCTAACCATGGGTCTAACACAGTTGTGGTCAAAAACAATTATAAATTAATTAGTAGACCCTCTCCTGAGTATTTCCTAGGATGCATTGTCCAGTGTGTACATTAATTTATTTTTATTACTAGGCAATATATATTCAATATATAGCGATATTGTGGCTACTGTTATGGGGAGAGATAAATGTCAACAAAACTTTGTTATTTGATCATATATTTTGAATCTATGCAATCTCTTGAGTATATACACTGTACTAGGATATATTGTCCAGTGCACACTTGGCAAAAAACTGATGAGCAGCAACAGCAATGTAGAGAAACTTATATGATGAAAATAAATTGTTTTCCACATGTAATTTTATTCTCAATGTGCTAGAGCTAATCATATCTGTTATGTTAAATAACATATTATTTGATTAGTATTTTACTTTATATTTTCCCATGTGGCGTTATTCCTTTTAACATATATTTTCACTATTTATATTATCTGCTAAAAATACGAATTTCATAACTTATTCTGCTTTTACCGCAGACAAATTATACTGAAGGCAAATACGGAAACCGGAAATATTATTGTTGCTGCCGATTTGTTAGTGTTGTCATAATGACGCTAGCCATGATTCATGCAGAGATTTTTTGGTAAGTAGTGAGGAAGCATCCTTTTCCGGTCTTCTCAACATTAGTTTTCGGTTTAAAACCAAAATTTAGAATAGCGCCACTAACTGGACTATTGACTATGGTTAATACACTAACCCCAGCTACACCAGCTTGTGCCATGTAATTTGAAACAACACTAAATCTAAATGTCTGTCCTAAGTGCCTAAAGCTATCGGACATATTGTTGGCCATGTTGATTTTTGGATTGTTACTTATTGTAAGGTAGAGCTACTGTCTAAACATTTTGCAAGTAAAACATTTTATTTTCTGTAGTGAATACTCCTGTTGTAGAAGCTCTTACTCTTACCACTGGATGGCAGTCTCGATCTGAGTCCCGATTTTACTTGGAGTAGAAGTAGAATGTTCAGTGTAGTTCTTTGGGCATTGACACATTATTGAACAAACTTATCTGGATATGTAGACATGTTCTTTATCTCTATTGTCTGTCTGGAAAAAAGCCTCAGATGATGCAAAAACCGTTGTTTTGTATCATTGGATGCATTTTTCCCCACACACAATAGAGATCTTTCTCGCATCAGCGGGATATGAGGGTTGTTAGCACCATATAAATCCATAAAAGGCTAGATGTCTTACGGCGGAGTCTCTAACGTCATCACCGGTGGCCATCTTGTCACAGGCAAGCTTTCTGGTGGGCTCTATGATGTAAGGTGAGTGATCACAAATACTCTCCCTGAAATCTTGGCGGATTTACAAACGGTTTGGTTTCTTACCAATGTTATTAATGTGGCTATAATTCTGGATGCTTTATAAATAATATGCAATTTATTCAAAATGTATGCAGTGTCATAACTACATCGCTGACATTAACAAATAAAACCGTTTGAAAATCGGTAGGAAATTGAGCAAGTTATGGTTATTTGAAAGTACATGCACCATTAACACACAAGGTTATGAGTAAGCGAGCTGCCTGTGGCTAGATGGCTGCCAGGTGTGGACGTCGACCTCCATTGGCCAGCAGCGTGGACGAGAAATCTAGCCTTTATTATGGATATCTATGGTTTGCACGGTCATTTGAAAATACTACCCGGTTTCTACTGATACAAAGCTTAATGCTAATCAGCAGTGTTGGGTTAAGTTACTTTTGATTACTTTTCAGTTACTTGTTGAGTTCAAGTTTTGGGAAGTCCCTAAATAAGACAATAATAACGTAAATGGAGATCCTCTTACTGGTGACCATGATTGATATTTTCTTTTACTCTTTCTATTTGTTTTATAGGTCACTGTTAAGATTATGAACTCCATTTACCTGATCATTGTCTTAATTAGGGACTTCCCAAAACTTAGGACCTCAACAAGTACCCAAAAAGTAATTCGTTAAAGTAACCTTACCCAGCACTGCTAATCGGTGAAGTATCCTTTTAGGATCTGTTTGGTAAATCAAAAACTGTTGTAGATCTGTCATGATACAACAAAATGCATTAGATAGCATGCAGCAATGGTTCGGTTGCTAATTGTGATTTTGCAAATTTTGTGTGCCATTTGAAAGGCATTGTTATAGGTGTATATACAAACCAATATCATCACAGCAACTCTGGATGGGTTTGGGAGAGTCGAAGGTTGAAACGCCCATTCCTCTGAAACATTCAAGCCATTCAGTTTTCCCCCCACACTGCACACCCAACCAGAAAGCTGGGGATGATTAGGTCACCATGATGGCATAGTGAGTGCCAGATTAGAAATTTGTCCAGGACACAAGGGTTTGACACCCATACTCTTACGAATAGTACCACAGGGTCTTTTTTAATCACTGAGAGGCAGGACACCCATTTAAAATCCCATCTGAAAGACTGACACTGCCCTGGGGCATTGGGAATGATCTTTAGACCAGAGGGAAGAGTGCCCCCTACTGGCCCTCCAACACCACTGCCAGCAGCACTGGTCTCCCATCCAGGGACTAACCAGGCCCGACCCTGCTTAGCTTTAGAAGCAGACCAGCAGTGGGGCACTATGCTGGTGGTCCAAATAAAGGATACAAACAAAAACATATTTTTTTGTTAACAAAAGCAGTTTATTCAAACTGTTTAAGTGTGCATAAATATTAATTCAATAGCTTGTGGCACCTCCAATAGCAGTGATAACTTGGAGTAAATGTCTGTTATAGCCACTAATCAATCGCTGACATATATTGAGGGACTTCTGCTCACTACTCCCTACAGAACTAAACCAATTGAGTGAGACCATTAAAAATGCTGTTCCGCTCTGCAAATACTTCTGCCTTGTTCTCGTTGCAGTTCAGACATGACAATAGCCTTCCCCAGACGGATGTGCTGTCACTACCCTCTTCTTGATGTCCTTTCAGGGCTCTGTTTCTCTTTGCATTGGTGTTTTTGGCAGTCACATTTGAGTAACATCAAACTGACCAGGTTTCCCATCTCGATTTATTAGTCCTGCCCAAACTCTTTCCTAAAGATCTTTCCATTGGTTGGTTGATTTGTTGCCCTGTTATTTACCCACCTGATTCTACGTTCTTGATTTAACCACTTAACTTGGGGTTCACTTATTCTTGCACCTGCACTAATTCCTTTATAATTTCGTTTCGCTACTACAAACAATTTGCTCTGAACTAACATATAGAATTGCTCAATCGAAATCTGCTATGTCACATAACAATGAAAGGTTCTGATTGGATTAAAATGTCACAGTGAACATGAAAACAATATAATTGCACACAGGGTTACATTACTTTCAAGCAGCTTGTATAAAGCAAAACTCGTTAGACGTAACAAATAATTTCTTTGTGTATTATCTTACAAATTGCTACAGTATTTGTTTTTATATATTAAAAACAAAACAAATACCAAAACATTATTGTGGGGTGGCACTTTTCATTAGATGTAAATTAGTAATAAAAAAAGCAAGATGCATTACTGTAAATTATTGTACAGCATCTCACAAGAGTACCCCCTTTCATATTCTTGTAAATATTTGATTAAAACATGTCATATGACAACACTGAAGAAATGACACTTTGCTACAATGTATTGTAATGAGTGTACAGCTTTTATAAGTGTACATTTTCTGTCCCCTCAAAATAACACACAGCCATTATGGTCTAAACCGCTGACAAACGTGAGTACACCACTAAGTGAAAATGTACAAATTTGGCCATTTTCACTCCCCAGTGTTATGTGACTCATTATTGTTACAAAGTCTCAATGTGAATGTTGAGCAGGTGTGTTAAATATGGTGTTATCGCTCTAACACTCCCTCATACTGGTTACTGGAAGTTCAACATGGCACCTCATGGCAAAGGACTCTATGGATCTGAAAAAAAAGAATTGTTGCTCTACATGAGTTTATTCTCAGAAATCTGACTTTAAACTCCCTGCTGAAGAAATTGGATATAGTATACCACACTGCCATCCGTTTTGTTACCAATGCCCCATATTACACCCACTAGTACAACCTCTGTTCACTAGTGGGATGGACCTCAGTACACACCCGGCACCTGAACCACTGGTACCACCTCATCTACAAGTCTTTACTAATCAAAAATCTACCTTACCTAAGCTCATTAATATCCATAGCATCACCCACTCTCAACCTGCAGAATCAAGCAGGTACATCTCTAGTCGCTACAAAAGCCTGCACCTCAGTTGAACGCCTCTCCTTCCATTTCTCTGTAACAGTATCGAGTGATACGGAGGCAGGTGCGTCTTCCAAAGAACTCTTGTCTATTTTACATTGAACAAAGCTGAACAGGAAAACACTGAACAGGAAAACACTGAACAGGAAAACACTGAACAGGAAAACACTGAACAGGAAAACACTGAACAGGAAAACACTGAACAGGAAAACACTGAACAGGAAAACACTGAAAAGGAAACCACTGAACAGGAAAAAACTGAACCAATCACAAGAAAAATGCAAGAAACAATACTATAACTCAAACTTAAGAAACATACACTCCATGATAAACTGAAACAAGAACATCACATACTTGAACAGGAAAACAATGAACCACAAAAAACTAACACACACTGAATTAAATACTGATCTAACGAGGGAAGGGCGTGCAGCTGGGGATTAATTAACAAAACCGATTGGATGACTAAAACATGTGACAAGGTCAGGTGAACTAAAAGCGGGAACTGAATCAAAACAAAACACACAGGGGAGAAACCACTAAGACATGACACAGAACTAAACACACAGACCCTGGGGACATTGTGACATTCTCTGCTGCTAATGATTGGAACAATTTACAAATATCCCTGAAACTCGAGTCCACCACTCGTCCACTACCAATCACTTTGGAGGGATTACTTTCAAATCTACTGACTGACTGCTGCACATGTTGACTCTACCCCCCCCTCCTGCCCATTTATGCCCTAGCGTACTCATCAAAGCCTTAATGCATATTGCACATAATCAAAAGCACACCTGTCTTTGTATAATTTGCACATTACTATTTTCAGCCATGTTCATCATGTTACCTATCCTAGTGTTTTTTCTTGTACTGCCACTTTACATTCCAATAATCTACCTCTATATTTAAACCATATTTGCACCAAATGTACAGTATTTTTATCTAACCTAATACCGTTTATATCTGTAACTGTATACCGGAATGTTTGTACTCGATGTGTAACTTATTATTTCCTTGCACCTTGTGCCTTGTCTTGGCCAGGTCGCGATTGCAAATGAGAACCTGTTCTCAAAGGATTAACCTGGTTAAATAAAAGTGAAATAAAAATAATAACTCAGAATTCTGAGTTTAATATCAGAACTCAAATAAAGTTTTCACATGTGGCCCTAATCCTCTTCCATAATACACATACAATATATATTAATTGTCCAAAATTAATATATGCACTAGTCCATATCATGGCTAGTGCGTAATACTTTCTGTAAATTATTTTTACATCTTTGTCATTTTGCATGCTTTTACAAGTTTAACATAAAAAACACAGATTTTGAATTTGAATCTTGAACTTACTTTTTTGTGCTTAATCATGCAAATCTTGAACTTACTTTTTTGTGCTTTAACGATCAACAGCTCAACACTAAATGGCTGTTGATCGTAAATAGGTCTATAAAACCTTAGAGTAAAGTGGGTTGTCTAACTAAATTGGTTAGGATTCTTGTTGTTTTATTATTTTGAACTCTGACTCATTTGCCACCTTCCAGGGAAAGTGTAGGGTTCCATTTTCCCATGCTTGTTTAACAGCAATTGTTGCTTGTTTGTCATGTAATTTTTTTTCTGGGCAGGTTTCTACATGTAATACATCACATAAATCTGCTCTAACCTTAATGTTTTCTTGCGTAAATATTCTCTTTAAGGTTGCTACTGTTTCCGTTGCCTCTCATCAAATCACCAGTGTGTTGGCATTCATCCATAGCCTACTGATAAGTAAACAATGTATATTGTGTGTGTATTTCTTTGTTGTTAATTTAACAAGAAAGGCAATTTAAAAGTGCTATACAATAGATTAGTATCTATTCCCTATCTGTATTATTGACCTTTATTTATACAGGGAAAACAAGCTGAGACCAGAGTCTATTTACATATTTGCCCTGTGATACAACAATATAAAAACATCAACCAAAAACTAAAACAGAATTAAAGAAAAAGATACAATACAATTTAATTAAATAGTTAAAGAACACTTACACAATAAAATAATTTAAAAGAAACATTCACAGTTAATGGTAAACAGGTTGTGTAACAGATATTTAAATTGGCATACAGGCACTAGTCTAAACTGTAGATGTTTGCATCTAGGGCTTTTATCTGAAGATAGCTAAGTGGGACAAATACATCAACCTGGTATAGTAAAGACCTTACTCATTTACAGTTTTTCCCGATTGCTAAAACACTAAAAGTGAATGCTCATAACAAGCTTTGAAACCGTAACGTTTGCATGCATTTGGTACACTCAGGCACCAAATGAATAAACACAATGTCGGCATGGCACCGTAAACAATTCTGTAACACACAGTGCAAAACACTACACACATCGTGCATGTGTTACACACTTTGGTTAATGATGAAACACTCTGCAGTCAGCACATCCATTCAATAGTTAAAACACTTATGACATTAGCAACCCTCCTGCACACTCGTAAAACATTTAACCTGTAACTGAACACCAATCAGTCACTCTATAATTCAGGTATGAGCACCTGTCGTGAGACAATTGTCAATATGGAGGCTGAAGGACCAAGGGGAAGGAGAAGATGAGGAAGATGAGATGAGACGGGAAGAGGGAGAGGAGAACGAGGAAGAGACGGGGAGGGAAGAGGGAGAGGAGATAGAGGAAGAGACTCTGGTAAAAACCAGACATCGGGACTGAAACATCATCGGCCAAAGGGCCATCGAGAATGTCGCCGGGCAGTGCGGGGGCAACATCACCATGTGTGCAGCCATCAGTGGTCAGGGGGTCCTCCATCACCATGCCACCCTGGGTCCCTACAACACTGCACACATACTGACATTTCTGCATGCACTACATTCCGCGGTCACATAGGACTAACCAGGGCAGCCCATGTTTGTTGTCATCTGGGATAATGTCAGTTTCCACCGGGCTGCTCTGGTCCGGGATTACAGTTTTTCTCGATTGCTAAGACACAGTTCTTGAAAGCTGCTCTCCTTTCCTCTAAACTCTGAACACAAAACCCAATTTTCAAGCTACATTCACAAAACCTCAGACTCATCTTGCAAAACCAGACTTTCACCTCAAAACAGTTCAATCTGTGCTCAAAACAGAACTATGTTGTCAAATCGTGCCCCGAGTCAATC
>JACXGM010016578.1:9475-20449 GCA_016801145.1 Umbra pygmaea | reverse complement strand
TGATGAGAGCACTGTGAAAGAGAGATGTGATGAGAGCACTGTGAAAGAGAGATGTGATGAGAGCACTGTGAAATAGAGAGGTGATGAGAGCACTGTGAAAGAAAGATGTGTTAATTCAAGCAAGAACACCCCTGACCTGCTTCCCTGCTCACCATCTCACATTAAAACAACACACCAATAGCGTCACACACACATTAGAGATGGTTAATTGGTTCATTCTATTTTACATGTACCCTTCTCTATTCCCATAGCCCCTTAAGTTAATTCTACTTTACAATTCCATCTCTCTAACAATACTAACACTTCTAACCCTACTTAAAGTGGAACTGACAGCATTTTACTAACATGACATTGTATTGGAATACATTGAAATACACCTCCAATAATAACATGGTGTCCTTTATAAATTGTTCTGACAAGCGAACACATAGATATAGTAATTTTAAGGTTACCTATTTTCATAGATTTTTCACAAAAGCCTGACTCTATATTATTCTCAAACAATCTATCTGCATCAATTTATACTGCCAACATTGACTCAATCTACATCATGGAATCCTCACTCAAATATGTTATAAACCTCTTGGATATATTTTCTCTTGATATATTTTCAGTTATTATCTTGTTTGCTTGAAATCTGTAATGTAGGTAAAATGCTCCGTTCCACTTTAAGCCTCATGCTAATACCGCTGAGCTGTACATCTCATGTATCATAGTCTTCCACTAATATGTCTATGATCAGTACTACACTAACTCCACCAATCTAATCATTCATTCTCCCACTTCAGTTATATGTACTTTCACTGTACTTTGCCACCATCCATTCTGGTTTGTATCACTAGCAAATGTTCATAATATTTGTATTTTTATACAAGTTGACTAAGTATCAATTGTTATTTACAGCCATGACCTGGGAGCCATTAGGGTTAACAGTCTTGCTCACAGACAGAATGACAGGTTTCACCTCTTTGGTGGGGATCTTGAACCAGGGTCCCACTAAATGTCTGTAAACGTTGATTCTACTGTAACAAGCTCAATCTACCTCACTCCATCATCAGCTCCATCTACATACATTCACGTCTCCATTTACCTCACTCTATCCTCGGCTCCATCTAAATCACTCCATCCTCGGCTCCATCTAAATCACTCCATCCTCGGCTCCATCTACCTCACTCCAAACTAAGCGCCATCTACCTCACTCCATTCTCTGCTCCATCTACCTCACTTCATCCTCGTCTCTATCTACAGTACCTCACTCAGTCCTCATCTCCATCTAACTCCCTACATCTTCGGCTCCATCTATCTCACTCCATCTTCTTCATCTACCTCATTCCATCCTCAGTGCCATCTACCTCACTTCATACTCGTCTCTATCTACAGTACCTCACTCCATCCTCATCTCCACCTAACTCCCTACATCCTTTGCTCCATCTACCTCACTCCATCTTCGTCTTCATCTACCTCACTCCATCCTTGGCTCAATCTACCTCACTCCAGCCTCACCTGCCATCTCAGACGTCAATGCCAAGGGGTTAATAATAATTTTGTCCAAAAAGTCAGTTTCTTAACTTCTACAGTATATCTACTGTACTATCGACTGTTACATACTATTTAGTTTAGGCTCCACAAGATAGGATGCCCTTAAACAACTAGAACACTATCCAGATGCTTAAGGAGAAGCCTTTACAACAAGGCTGCACTATTGTTATCGCAATAGAGACTGGCCCATGTGCAACAGCTTTTAAGAGGTACCATGGCTATATGCCACATAACAGTTAAAAGCGGTTTGGCCAATGACCTTCAGAAGTCAGACTAGAACAATGCAATTATCTGAGCCATAAGAAAATCAAACATCCGTCTGGCCGGATCGAAGAGCTGTGTTGTTATGTCATGAAATCCCGGGACACCAAGTTCTTGTTCTACATTAATGATCGCTGGGCAAGCATGCAACGCAACATTATGGAGACGGAGAACAAATAGGTTTCAAATCCTCATCTACAGGGACGCTAGAACAAGAGGATCCATATAGGTAGTTTGCTCCACTGAGACACATTGGGAGCTTTAACACATTAATGTCTCTTTCTCGCTCTCCTTCTCTCTCCCGGGCTCCCAGTTGTCATCTTGTCATGTGAAGCTCCCTCCATACAGGTGCCTCATTAGAGGGAGAGGTGCTAGCAGCGTAATCAGCTTCTTTTCAGTGCACACCAAACACTGCTCCCCATCAAACAAAACCAGAGCGCCTCGCTTCACTGGGAATTTTCAACCCAATTTTTTATGAAGTATTAATAATGGTGCACCTGACAAGCCATATCTCTCTCCATCGCTCTTTCTCTCCTCTCTCTTTCAAGCTATTTCTACATTCTGTTTCTCTTTCTTCCCTTCAAAAATTGTCTCATTCTGTCATTTGCTTACTTTCTCTCTCTCTCATACATAGCCTGTTTGTACCTTCTATGCTACCGTCTGTCTCGAAATTTCCAGACGCAGATTTTTTCCATCTTATTGTAAACTCCTTTGACTTCTATGGTTTCTCTGTGTCTGTCTTAAGTGGCTGGGCTTAATTCAAACTTCAGTGAAGAGATCAAAGTACCTGGGGGGCTTGCCTTCAAATCGGTAAACCTTCTCGCTCCAATCATCAAGGTCAGGGGATTGAACCTGTCCAAGCACTGTCGTGGGGAGAACACCTGCAGGGTAAATATCTGAATTAGGTGCAAGAACACTAGCTACCCTCTTTGTGAAAGCTCACAGAGTGAGAAAAAGAAAGTAGAGAAAGCAGGAGGAGGGGGTGAGGAAAAAGTAGGGGAAAAGCACTTCTAGGAGATGAAGAGCATTGCCTCGTTGTCACATATGGACACGGTTTGAAAACACAGCAGGGGAACCTGTACATATTAGCATGCTAGCTCAGATTTTCCCTCCAAAAAGCTAAATGGAGTGCTGTAATCCTGTTAGGCGTGAAATCAACAGCTTTTTAAAATGGCTCCTGTTTATATGCCTATCAAACCTAGGACTTAAGCTTAAGTAAATTGTTTGCTTCATGGCAAGTTTGGAGATACATGATGCATTCTTATTGAAGGGTTAATGTACTTTCATCTAGAAAAACACCTACAGTGAACATACTAAAAATACATTACAGAAAATTTAAGTTTTTCCAGCAATTTTAGCAAGCTGATAGATTGCACGAAATACAAAATAAGTGAGGCGGTCCATCCACTTTGACAAGTAGCTTCATAAAAACATCAGCAGAGTACTTGTCAAAATACCTTGGTAGCTGTACACGAAGAAGTCTGTGTGGCCTGGAGAGTGGGGGTGGTCATTCCTGTCACCAATGACAACCGTCAGTGTACTGGTTGAGCTCATTGGAGGAGAGCCACTGTCAATCATGAGAATGGGAAGGCGGTACTCCTTCTGGCGTTCTCGGTCAAAGGTCCGTAGGGCAGTTAGTGCAGCGCTGCCATTGCGCAGGTCGGTAAGGTTAAAGTTGGTGGCGTCTGAAGTTAACAAGAGCAGTCGGATGGAGAATGGTCCACTGTTGGGGGAGGAGTCGCGGTCGGCCGCGTGGAGAAGTAGTGAAGTATCATTCATTCTCACTGCCTGGGGGGCAGCCATGTTCTCCCACACAATGGGCTTATAGGGAACCTCAAAATCTGGACCATTGTCATTGATGTCCAGAACAGTAACCATGACAATGGCAGTGCCAGTGAGTGGTGGGCTGCCGGTGTCGGTGGCCAAGACCATGAGTCTGTGCTGGGACACCTTCTCGCGGTCCAAGGAGTCAGCAACTACCACCCAGCCAGACTGGTCCACCAGGAACTGTCCATAAGGGTCAGACTCTTTGGAAATGCTGTAGGAGAATCTACCATTCAGTCCTGAGTCAAGGTCAGCAGCTGTGACTTGTGCCACAATGGTGCCAACAGATACATCCTCTGACATGGCAGGTGCCTCATAGAACTGTGGGAAGAAGACTGGTGCATGGTCATTGGAATCCTCCACCTGAACCAGACAATATGCCAGGCTGAAGAAGTCTGCGTCTTCTGCTTTCACAGTCAAATTGAATGTTCTCTCGTTGGGCTTCTCAAAGTCAATCTTCTTCTTCAGCCTCACAACGCCACGCCGGTTCGTCTTGTCTGTCTCCACAAAGAACTTTCTGTCCTCGTCGCCCCCGACAATGCTGAAGGTGACCACCGCATTCTCACCTTGGTCGCCATCTGTGGCAGATACTACCAGAACCTCGCTGTTGACCTCTAAGTCCTCCACCATCTGGTATAACAAGAAACATCTCATTGGTTAGACAAAATATCAAATGACACATTAGCATGTAACAGAGCAACAGTGCAAGGGGAACAAACCTGGGCAGTGTAAACCCTCTGGGTGAAAACTGGTGGATGGTCATTCACATCTGACACCATGATAGTGGCTGTTCCAGTCCCGGTCAAGCCCCCTCCATCTCTGGCCTCGACCACAACCAGATAGCGTTCCTCCAACTCACGGTCCAGAGACCGTAGAACTGTACGGATTGTTCCAGTTGAAGGGTTGATTGAGAACAGGTTGAGGTTTATCTCATTGCGAACGTTTTGGATGATGCGGTAGGTTAGTATGGCGTTCTTGTTGGCCTTAGGGTCATCTAAATCTGTGGCCCTCATCTCCATGACCGAGGTGTCCGCAGGGGAGTTCTCAGCCACATGTCCAACAAAGCATCCTGAGGCATCGAGGGTTGGGCATGGGAACACAGGTGCGTTGTCATTGATGTCACGGACTTCCAGAAGAACATCAGCAAAGCCAGTCAGTCCCGCCCCTCCCTCATCGGTGGCCAGGACCAAGAAACGCCAGGCTGGCCGATCTTCACGGTCCAGACGACGTTGGGCATATATGCGGCCAGTGCGCTCATCGATAGTGAACTCACTGCCGGCTCCCTGGCCATGGAGCGAGAAGCGCAGAGCACTCTGGTCGGCCTCCTGGTCTGGGTCAGTGGCAGAGACCTTCAAACATCAAACCAAAAAATTATTAATATGTTAGCATGTTGGCTGTGGATTAGCATTAGAACATAGCGTCAGAAGAATTGTTGATCTTAAATGTAATATTAATATATAATCTAACAATTTCTGTAGATTTAAAATTATTGTCCCAGTTTAGATTCTATTTGGCCCCAGAGACAGGACATGAAAAGAGCATTGATTGGAGTAGCCCAGCTACAATTTTCTTTCGACAAAAAGAAGACAGTTCTCAGTGTTTTTTCCTTTCGATAATTAACCTGCCTTCGTGCTATCTGTGTGTGAAGGACAGGCTCAGACACTTTCCCCCACATCTGTCACCAGAACGTACAATGCAATTAAAAGTTAATAGACGCCAGAATAAGAAGAAATGCACTTTCTCTCTTCCTCTTTTCTCCTCTCACCGGAGGGTTTGTTTACAAAAGCCTTTGATGCTCCTTCTTTTTTCTTCACTTTATTTCCTGACAATGCAATGAGAAAACAATATCGAGACACAGCGCAGCACACGACAGCCAAGGCCAGGTGAGCCAAAATACTCCTTTCAAATTGGATTTTCTCTGCTTTCTCTATGGGCAGGATTGTATTAATACACAGAGAGAAGGCACTTCATGGAGGGGAGGGCTGCCACACACTGGAAACTATTTAGTCCATTAGAGGGGAACCAAGCACACATCAAATCAATTCCACCTCCAGGAAAGCGGCCCTGGGTTGAAGACACAGTGACACATGCCTCTCTCGCTAGGATTACTTCCATGCCCTCTAGAATCTGCCTCCTTGTTAATCTGATTTACCTTGAAGACATGCACATATTACTGGGAATTACGGGGCATAGGTGTGACCAAACTAGACTGGATATACAATGAACGCCTCAAGCAGGAGAACACATAACTATTTAGTTTGTGGGTAAACTGGGGCTGCACATAGTCAAGTAGGATCAGATACACTTTAAGATAGCAGTATAACATTTGAGTATATACAAGTTTACCTCCTGTCCACATGTGTAATGAGTTATGTATGATGTTACTTGAGAAGAAAAGCCAAAGGCGCAATTCAACTCACTGGGTGGATGATGCCTAAGCATTCAGTTATATTAAACTGCTTCTGTTTTCAGTTACTGTAAATGTATATACTTAAAACAGAAATTCCTCACGGTAAGTTTTTTCAGAAAATGCTTTCAAAATCTCAGGTGTCATACACTGCTTATGCATGCTGTGGTTAGAAAGGACCAATGTGCAGAATATATGTGCAGCTAAACAACCTAATGGTGTTCTAAAAGGAAGCCAGTGTGTCTGGCCTAAAGTATACATGACATTTGACCTCTAGTACGAAGACGGGCAGTTCGCTCAGTTCCTCGGTGACGGCTGCATGGTACTCCGTTTGGCCAAAGACGGGCGCCTCGTCATTGCGGTTCACCACCTGGACTACCACTAGGCTTTCATTCTCCCATTTCCCATCGGAGGCCACCAGCCTCAGCTCGTAACGCTGCTCCATCTCGTAGTCTAACGGCTGGGCCACGAAGATAGTGCCAACCTCTGGCTCTACATCAAAGGTGCCCATGTTGTTGCCGGAGGTGATTTGGTAGCGGAGCTTGGCATTGGCACCTGCAGAAGGAGGAACATCGGTTCAGGGGTCTTTGTAAGTCAGTTGTATTGGTCTGAGAAGGTAGTTGGTGGTTTATGTTAGATGAGGAGAAAGGAGGAAACTGTGGCATTGTGGTTATGGGATGGGTGCTCACATTTGCTTATTCACAACCAAGCCCTCAGGCTGCCCATCTCCACAAATACACATGTGCACACACACACTCGCACATACACAGACACACCAAACAAACAAACAAACAAACAAACAAACAAACACATTGCAAAAATAACCCCTAACAAAATAGAACATCCTCCTTTGATTCTTTGAGTCACACAGAGCAGTCGGCCTATGAAATATTCCTGAGGAGAACTGAGCATTCTTTCTTTTGGGCCTCATTAGACAGAAAACAGGAGGCAGCAAGGACTGGTCTCACCCCCACCCTAACGTCTGTCTCCCAGGCCTCTCGTGCTGTGTGTTCAGACGAAAACACACACGCGTGCATAAGTAAACTCACAAATGCACACACAGTATATGTGAATACATGGGCGCATGAACAAATCTCCTTCCTCATTTCCATACTTCTGTCAGATTGTCATCCATCCTGTTCTCCTGTTCACTGCCGGGATGCTCTTCTCCAACTACATCCAATCAGTCAACCCTCATCAGCAACACCATCACAGGTGGAGAGGAGATGAGAAGGTGGGGGACAGCATTCCCAACCAGTGAATAATGGCATGGGATCAAAGGACATAGGTTCCTGAATGCTGGTGACTTCCCAGCGGTGTTGGTATGTTAGAGCTCTGGGTGCTCCATATTTGGACCTTCATAGAGTCTGAATAAAAACCATGTAAGAGCTGTTTAGGGTTGTACAGAAAATGAGTAGAGAGGTGACAACCGTTCTGTCAGGCAGATGTGACAGTCCACCAGCCTGGGTGACTCATAGTAAACATGACACATTCCATAAACAATCTCCATTCCATAATGTATTTCCTGCACCAGCTTCCCACCCACACGCAGACATATGCACATAAACACACTGTTTGTTTGTCTCTCACACAGCCTGCCTAGTCGGCCCTCTTTAGCAGCACAGAGGAGATTTCAGGAGACAAACACCATCTGTGTGAGACGTGTCAGGCCTTCATTTCAACGTGTCAGGCTCCTATCGACAGTGTGTGTGTGTGTGTGTGTGTGTGTGTAGAGGATTTAAGTGCACTGGCCTTCAGAGCTTCTGAACACGATCTGCCATGACAGTCGCCAAGGGGTTAAATGTGTATGTCTGCGTGTTGAGTGTGTGAGTGTGTGCGTGTCTGTCTGCGTGTTGAGTGTGTGAGTGTGTGCGTGTCTGTCTGCGTGTTGAGTGTGTGAGCGTGTGTTTTGAGTGGCAGGAAGTTTCTACAGTGCTTTTGCCTCCAGCAGCCTACCTAATGATCAGTCTGGCCATATGGCTACCCCTATAGCCCTACCCTCCTGCAGGCAGACTGGTGAGGGGGCAGCAGGTCACACCAGGGGGTGGAAGGTGGCTCAGGGGTTCACTGAAGCCTAGCCAGAACTCCATAGAAGGTCTGTACTTCAGATTAAGGTCACTAAAATGTCCCACCACTATCCTCTGCAAGCACATCTTCCACCTCAATCTGCTTACCGTTAAGCTAGACAACCTGCATGAATGTGTGTGTTTACTGAGAAACCTCCAGCTCAACTTCAATGTCACACTCAGCAGAAAAAAACACAGATCCTTTTAAAGCTCATCCACAAGTTCTCAATTCGGCACATTTTCCACTCACATATGAAAACCTGAGCCGAAACGGATTTCTGTCTGCAACAAAAGACGCTGAAACTAATCAGCTTCGGTTGGATCATTTAACTATATCCAATGGATGCGTTCCCAAACCACTTCAGTTACCGGTGCTCCATTTTGGAGTGTAAGAGGGAAATCTTGGGATTTCAAAGAAGGCAACTTGATGAGCACTGGGAATCCATTAGCATTACAAGCCTGTATAATCAGACCCATCCTGAGTTGTAATATTTTCCAATGTCGCTCTTCATGTGATGTTCTATAGCACATTGTTCCCTGAGGAATAGCATCAACAGTGTTCTAAAACACCACTGTTATTAGAAAGGTGGTAGTGGACCCATTGCCAGAGGTGTGCATGTCCTCAGTGACGCCGCTGCTACAGTAAAGGTGTTTCATTGAAGATTCTCAGAACTCTGGGAATCATTATTGTAATGGTCTGCTCTGGGGATGTCGACAGGTGGTGAGAGGCTCTGCGCGCAGGTGACAACATATAAACTGGAGGTCAGAGCAACTAATCCGGTTATGGTAGGAAACACATACACACACCTGGAGCCAAGGACAGTGTGTGTGTGATGATTTGATTAGAGGCTGGATGGACATCAGGGCCGGCAGCCAGGCAAGCTTCAATGGTCAATAAACACTGAGGTGATTTGTCCTGAACTGTTTCACTAAGCTGTGCGAGTACGGCTCGTATCACCAGCCTGTGGTGCATGACAGGCAGCCACTAATATATGAACAGTTTCACCTTCTGCTCCAACATGAAGCTGACCGTCAACACTTCGTGACCCTGCAGACATCAGGACAAGAGTTGACTACACAAACGAGAGTAAAAGACACAAGACGACAATCACATCAGAGCAGACAGAGAAACGTTTTTATTAAAGTATTGCAGATTATCTATTGTTTTTGGTCTACAGCAGCCCCTAATCTCCGGCTTAAACTCTGTCAAACTTTGACTATGACAACAAATCTCAGTGAGACAGACATAAAGAACATCAGTTCTACCTGTCCACCATTGACCTGGCCTACAGCAAACAAAGAACTACAGTTACAGATGCCCAAACATAAACACACACCTTTAAAAAAGGCCCTGAGAAAGGCTTTCTACACCATCAAAAATGACATCAAACACAACATCCCAAGGATCTGGCTTGAAATACTCAGTCGTTAACAAAACACATGACTCTTCATGGTTCAGAGGTCTTGGGCACTAACCAAGACAAGGGACAAACAAATAAACACTCTACCTGCGGGATCCTTCTAGCATCTGCAGAGTACAACGCAGAACCCTGAGTGATGTATGCAGAGAAGAACTACAACCAGACCCTCTAATTATTTAAATCTAGAAAAGGATTTTACACTCACCTAAAGCAGAGCAATCTTGAAACTTCCCGCAAACAAACCCTCATCTACAGAGAGAGGAACCTAGAGAAGAGCATCCCAAGCCAGTGGTTGTGGGTCTCTATTCACAAATACAGACAGAGAACCACTATAGGAATACAATTAGACCAACCAATAGAGAACTATCTGACATACTGAAAATGTTACAGTACACTGCCCCTAACAAAAGTATATAATGCCAGAATACTTTCCTTCAAAATGGCCACTACAGGCATACCTGGCTCTTGAAAGGAGACTGTGCACACTGTCCACAAAATGAGGTGGAAACCGAGCTGCACCTCCTAACCTTTTGCACAAATGTAGGATCACATTAGATACATATATCGCACACAATACTGTAAACATAGGCAAATGTATCTCACAAACCTTAGTGTAAACACATCCAAATATATCTCAAACAATAATGTAAACATAGCTAAATATACTGTATCTCACATACAATTCTGTAAAAGTAGCCATTTGTATCACACAAATGATACTGTAAACATAGCCATATGTATCTCAAAGAATGCTGTAAAAACACTTTAGCCAAATGTTTCACACAAATAATACTATAAACACAGACAAATGTATCTCGCAAAGACATAGCTAAATGTATCTCATGAATAATATTGCAAACATAGCCAAACGTGTCACAAATAATACTGTAAACAGCCAAATGTATCTCTATATTTTTCAGACTTTTCACACATTGATTAATACAACACTGTTCCTACTGTAGCAAATAACATAGACATTTTTACATTTTAGTAATTTAGCAGAACTGGCAACCTTCCAACTACAAGTCTGACACACTAACCACTGAGCCAACCCAAGCCAGAACATACTGTATAAACAAATGTGTTGCATGGAAATTGCGTGAATGACGGTGAATTTACTGTATAAAGTGAGAGAGAGAGAGAGAAGAAAAATTTGGTGCGATACTGTCTATGTAACAGGTCTAACTTATATTTTATTGAAATCGTTTTATCTTTTATTTAATTTAATGTATTTAACGTTAAGAAATTTATTTTAAGTTTCCTTTTCATTATTGTATTAATATTATTGTTATTTTTCTTTTTCATGCTTTGGCAATGTAAACATCTGTTGACCATGCCAATAAAGCAAGAGAGAGAGAGAGAGAGAGAGAGAGAGAGAGAGAGAGAGAGAGAGAGAGAGAGAGAGAGAGAGAGAGAGAGAGAGAGAGAGAGAGAGAGAGAGAGAGAGAGAGAGAGA
>JACXGM010016577.1:0-20276 GCA_016801145.1 Umbra pygmaea | reverse complement strand
CCGGGTGGTTATACCATGAACACCGCTAGTCACACTATAGAATTTGCGTACACGAAGTCAGACCAGACGTGAGATTTTATCGCAGCCTACGATCACGTTCAAATTGATAAATCCGCTGCTTTGCGTATGAATCGCCGTACGCCCGTCGTACGCCTGTTTTAGGTCGTACGCACGTTTCATAAATGAGGGCCATTGTGTTCTCAAAAGGAGTTCATAAATCAGAACATATGTATTTTTAAGAAAAAATCATACAAAAAAACACTTTCTGAGGTGTGTAAAATGGATGTTTCTCATCAAATCAAATGGGTCAGAAATTCAAATGACTTATATCCCGTAAATATATTAATGATAAGGGCATGTGGAAAATATGTTTTTCAAATGTCACTTTTTTTTAACACTTGATTTTGACGGATTAGAAACTAGGAGTTAAATGTTAAGTAGGATTAAAAAGGTACCCCCAACATCTAGGAGAGTTTGATATTTGCTAGAAGAGACATTTACAGAAGTCGAAGTGGCGCATGTCCTTGCCTTCTTGTTTATGTTGAAAAAGTTTAAGACTTTGAAGTTGAGACAGCATAAAACATTTGAAACAGGTTTGGTATCTCTAGCTGACCAGGTCAAGAAATACTTGAATACTGACGGTTAATTAATGCTGTTTATGCGTTATCTAATTAATACGTATAGTGATAGTAGCTAGAGTACATATTTAAGAATGTTACCAAACTAAATATGGTCTCACATTTTGGAATGTTACTGTCCACTGCAGTGTGTTTCTGCAGAATAGACAGCCAAATCCTTCACCAAAACAAATGTTGATGATTCAACATTAAACATAAGGTGAAAATTAGTTCTAACATGCTAAAAATCCAAATGTCGATTTAAGCAGCTTGTTTTGCCATGAGGTATACTCAATGTTTTTTCTAAACGTTTCTAGTTGTGCTACCAGTTCCCAGTAAGCTGTTGAGGATGTGTTTTATCATCTAATGATGACGTGTTTTAATAATCCAGCAAAGTTAAGGTTTCATCTTTGTTAATATTGCACTAGATCGATATCCAATATTATTAGTGTTTTAAGTTAATGTTTTAACCAACAGACAGCTCCAGACGTAATTATTTCTAACTACATTCAGAGCTTTGAACATTAGGTGTTGAGCTGATATCAAGAGTCATTAAATTAGGCAATTAAGCACAAATCCACGTTAACAGAACCAAAGAGATGTGGAAAATATGATTAGGTCGGTAAAGATGTAATCATATGGTTAAGGTCAGTAAACACGTAACATCACCTAGTGTAGCTTTGGAGTTGGCTTGTTTACTATTTTGGGCACCTGTAATAAAGACACTGTAAATAGAAACACTGCGTAACAGTTTCCGTATGTCACACAGGGCTCGCAGTGTTCTCCAGAGAGCCTCCCTGTAAGCTTTCCTTATAAGACCTTCTCTGAGCTCTGTGGAGGAGGAAGCCCTGGAAATGTGTCCATAGATGTGGACGGACAGTATACCAGGTCAGAAAGCTAGTGTCAGTGGAAGGGGATTTGAAGAACATGTCCAATCTATTGTTAACACTGTCCTTAACTCCTGACCTCTGACTTATAACCCCTGGGTGTCATCAGGGCCAGGCAGCAGTCTTCTGCAAGGGCAGGAGTTGTGTGGGGATTGTTGGGAAATAAACAACAAGATAGAATTATGAATAATGTATGTATTATCAACACTCCACATGTCGTTCAGACTGTTACTCTGTTACAAGTTGGCAGGGAAATTGAGAGGGGTTTAGCTTGTGACTATTACATTTAAGACAGGGCTAGTAAAAAAGGGCTAGCCTAACTATTTGTTTACATTTTGACTTTTCTAATTATCTCATGGACCAGATGTCTGACCTAGGCTAGTAAAACCTTTAGTCCACTAACATGGCTGTCCACAAACCAACATCATGTCTACAACTGCGTGTTTTAGTACACAATGACCTCAAAATAAATCATTCCGGTCTCCATCAAACAGAATTCCAATTCAAATCAACGTAATAGATAAATAAACGGAGGATGAGGAAGTGCAGAGGTCTATAGCCGCCTGTTATTGTGTTGAATGACGCTGTAGCTCATGAGATAATCTGGTTTCCTGTTTGGCGGCCGGGCAGATGGCGCTGGGAAACGGGGACAGTGGACAGGTTACGGCTCTGAGGCTGGAGCGCTACTCAACCCTATAAGCTCTGGTGTAGCAGCCACTAGCGTGCCTGGCATTCTGCCTGCCTGTCTCTCAATTAACAAATAAAATCTTCATGGGTGTAGAGAGGGGGAGGGATAGAGATAGAGAGAGATAGAGAGAGAGAGAAACCCGGAGAGAGAGAGAGAGAGAGAGAGAGAGAGAGAGAGAGAGAGAGGGAGAGGGACAGAGACAAAGAGAGGTCGAGGCATAGTATGGTGACTTCATAGGTGACAACACAGCTGGACCAGGACTGACCCAAATACAGAGACAGGTGTACATCTCTCTTTCTCTCTCTCTCTCTCTCCCTCTCTCTCTCTCTCTCTCTGAAATATTGTGTACGGTACATTGTGAAAGCTTCAAAGTGGGAATATGCTGTACATAGCAATGAACTAGAAAAAAATTGTTCGATAAAATATGGATAATTTAACCAGTAAAATGAAATGGACATGTTTGTTGAGATGGAGACAGGTTATCCTGATGTGTGCTGATTAGAATGCAAACATGTTATTGATAACATTTGATGACAGCCAGTCAGCCAGTAGGTCATTTATCATATCAGCCAGCCAGCCAATCAGCCAGCCAGACAGAAAGTCAGCCAGACAGTCAGCCAGTGAGCCAGACAGTGAGCCAGACATTCAACCAGTGAGCCATTTGATGACATTTGATAACATTTGATGACAGCCAGTCATTCGGTCAATAATTTTATGTCCTAGTATAGTTTCTATTGTGTATTCCTATTTTATATATATCAACGGTTAGCATTATACAGTCTGTTTCCCAAATGTAGTCAGCGTTGACACCTAGTGGGAGGTGCTTCCTTTACCCATAAGTTGCACGAAAGAAGGATGACTTTGAGCAGAAAGGCTTTCAGTAGATGGGTGGGTGGGCTTTGATGAGCCAACAATCCAGCCAGAGGTTACTATACACAGGCCCCAGAAAGCTAGCCCTAACCCTTTTAATAGAGTATCAGATTAGATGTAATTAATGCTCTGCCGAAAATCCACTTTCTCAAACTGAAAGCCGGCTCCTAGCTTACACATGCACTGTACAACGGTTTACACCAATAGGTCCTCATTTTAGAAAAGTAGGATTTTTGGCCTGTGGTAAATCGGAAAGTGTCACCTCTGATACTGTATCTCTAGGAAGATTACATCTCTGTTGAAGTGAGAGTATTGTTGTTAGCCTACATTTACGTTCCATTTCGGGACTGGGTTTTATTTAAATGTTACCACTCACAAACATGCCATTGTTAATTAATCTGAAGGACATGCAACTTCCGAATCAACATAGATTTTAAACCGAGCGGCACATCCTCGCAGGAATTCAGAGTGCTTGGAAGCCGAGAGCAGCATCGTCAGATTAGAGCAGCTTTTCATGTTTCGTAGGAAACATTGAAACAATGGGCCTTAGTTGTTCCGTTTCTCAAAACCTAAATGTAAAACCTAGATTTGCGGCTAGTAACTTAGGTAGCTCAAACTATCATTGATTCTGCCAGAGACACAGATTTAATTACATGTACAGTACAAATCTTGTTTCTCATCTCAGGAATAAAATTTTAAATGCACATTTTAATTCTTCCTCAAACAACTTCATATCAAAGAATAGGATTTGAATAGGATTTGAATAGGATTTGAATAGGATTTGAATAAGATTTGAATAGGATTTGATTTCATAACCTGCACACTTGCATCTCAGCATAACCCGACCATTAGATTCAATTAGGTATTTTATGTAACATTGTTATGAAATTGCCTTCAAGTGTGATGGAGAATTTCTATTTATTTTATTTATCTTCTGGCATTTCATGTTTTATTTCCAGAGACCGTAGGGGAAATAAGAAGAGAGAATGTTTGCTCAAAAAGCATTGGGATGGATTCAGACCTATGCTGCAGCAGTGCATGTGCACTGGAGGCAGAGGGTTGGACTGCTGGGCCCCCACAGACCACTAAGAATCTTCAACAGTTTGAGCAAGTGATGTGTTTGTCTGAGTTGTACAGGCACCCCTACGTAATGTGTGGTACCTCGCAGCCCAAGACACTTGCCTGGGCTCATTACTCTATGGTCAACTACAATTATACTAATAGTTTTGTGATCATGAAAAGGTAAACCTGAGGGTTTTGCATCCGTTTGAAATCCATTCCCCTGTTAATTGTGGCCTTATTACATGAGGATATCACCAAAATGTTTCTGACTTCAATACAATAATGTACGTTAGCAACCTTCATCCGTCTTTAAAAGTAACATAATCATGCAATTATGTTTAACATAGAGGCCAACATCCCAATATGGCATCCATCCGAAAACTAGCGTGGACTAAAGTGAACTTGTGAATGTGTGTAACTTGGGGAGCAGAGGGAACGATGGAGGAATTGAGAGAGGGCAAGGGAGGGAGGAAGAGCGAGAGAGCGAGAGAGCTAGGAAAATAGAGGAAGAGAGGGAGGAGGAGCGAGAGGAAGAGAGGGGGATCAACTTCTCATCCAGCCTTTGCCATAGCAGGGATTGTAAGTAGCTTATTCCCAAAGCATCCTGCATGTCATCAGTCCGTTTGCATGATTTGTTATTTAGTTTTTCGCCGGCAGCCGCATGTCGCCGACGTTCAGAGGACACAGAGGATTTGTGTTCAAAATAGAGCAGGGCTGGGAACAGTGTCTGGCCAGCTCACCGTTAGCACGAGCTTGTATCATATCCAACCCCCATGAAAAGGCCTCAGATTTACAAAACCTCCACAGTTAAAGGTGTAATTAATTTAATAAAAAAATAAATTTTTCATGTTTTTTCAGTTGGTGTTGTTGCATGCACTCCTTGAATGAAGAAAAACATATTTAATTTAAAAAATACTCAAATTTTTGGGAAGGTGAGGAAACAATATTGTGAAACGTCTCATTCACAGAGAAGAGGTATGGAAGAATTTCCCAGAATGACCTTTGTTTTGTTCCTACCTGGAGACGACAAGGGGCAGAATGAGCATCTTCAACATCCTCATCAGTAGCTCTCCAGGAAACTGAAAGTACTTCACCTCCTACAGAAACACATTGAAAACAGAGCAGGATGTTATAGTAGATGTGATAGGCTAGTTTCACCTTCTACAGAAACACAGAAAAAACAGAGCAGGATGTTATAGTAGATGTGGTATGCTAATTTCATCTCATTCAAAAACACAGAGAAAACACAGCAGGATGTTATAGTATATGTTGTAAGCCTGGTTCAACCAGACATTGGGATTCCAATATCCCTCAATTGTAATGAAGTCGTGCTAACTACTACACAAAACAATGCCTAACTGCATTACTGTCATTCTAATAGGTTAGCTGTTTAAAAAAAATTACAAACAGTTTCTGACTCAATTTCTTGACCACTGCTCACATTTTGAACACTAATACTATGGAATCTCCAGGATGCGTTAAACACCATTAATTTTTTTTCAAGCACTTCTGCATGGATTCTAACCTTGTCTACCTTGTATTATTGAAACTGTAAAGTAGGTTGGTTAATGCAGAAAGGTTATTGTTAGTGTAGTTACTGTAAGTAGTAAACAGGAGGTTAGATAGGGTATCCTCTTAGAACAATGGGTACCAACAAGATTTTTTGCTGAAGCAGAGAACCCTTTCGATTCGAACAACGAATTTTCAGAGTTTTATCTTTCAGACAAATTTAATATTCTCCAACATGCATTAAAGCAATGTGGTTCTAATACATGTGTTATATTTGTTCATTAACTCAGATATCCTTCACGAAGATAAACATTTTCTAAACTAATATATTTAACACTATTTAACACTTCAAAAATACATTGATCCCTTTCTAACATTTTTTGACAAGCGCTTGTTAGATATCCTAACACTGGCTTTATTCCAATCGCAATGACGCATCACTTTGCAAGTGAACATAAAGAAAGCAGCCTAATCTTTTTCTGTGTTTGGGTGTACAGTAACTACGCATTCACAGAAAAGCCTTGTGCTATGGAATGTATCCTTACATTGTAAAGCCTAAAGAAGTCAATTGAACCATTCATATACAGTACATACACACTCCTTTGAGCTCAGACTTTGAAACAGGGGCATAGAACAGTAACTCCATATGGGCTCATATTCATTCTTGAAAAAGAGTCAATGGAATGGTTTGTATCTCACATACAGCCAGTACAACCTGTCAACAGTGAGGCCAGCACAACCTGTTATCAGTGGGGCCAGCACAACCTGCCAGTATTTGGCCAGCACAACCTGTTATCATTGGGCCCAGCACAACCTGTTATCAGTGGGGCCAGCACAACCTGTTATCATTAAGCCCAGCACAACCTGTTATCAGTGGGGCCAGCACAACCTGCCAGTATTTGGCCGGCACAACCTGTCAGTAACGGGGCCAGCACAAACTTTCAGCAGAGGGGCCAGCACAACCTTTCAGCAGAGGGGCCAGCACAATCGTTTTATACTTAAATAGTAGAACCAAATCTCCATTGCCAACTCAAAGGTACACAACACAGTGATCCGGGGGTGCTGACGAGCTTCTCCCAAACATTTGTAAGACTTGTCCATGGATTCGTGGCCAAGTTTACCAAAGGCAGTTGGACTGAGAGGACAAATTAGTAAGTTTATTCAACCTATGTATTGTTCAAAACAAATTGTGTCAGTGGAAATAAATTGTATGTTGAGTGTACTGAATCTGCCTTGGTAGAAGTAGGGAGAACAATAGTTTTTTTCATCCATGACATTTCATATTTTGTGATGATTGCAACATAATTTAACTTATTGGTGACAGTCACTGAGATGGTCGTTGTAGAGCTAGCTAACTGGCTAGGTAGCTAGCATGATCTAAATTGTAGATTTAGTGTATATACTTGGATGAACACAACATAAAGTAAAAGTTATTGGTGACAGAATATGGCTCAATATGTAGCTACCTACTAAGCGAGCTAGGTCTTATAGCTCCCTTTCATATGTAGCTATATATGCTGTATATACCAGTCTTGTGCAAAGCGGACACTCAACATGGGTGTAGCAGAGCTAAGGAGTCGATTGTGTGGTCCAAGTGTTTTTACTTGGATGAAATTAGGTCAAATCAAACCTTATAGGTGACAGAACATTGTTCAATCAGTACATTTTGGAGCAAGCTAGGTCATATAGCTCCTGGACGATTTCATGACCAGTTGTAAATGTTACTAGGTAAAATGATTGGCTAACCAGATAAAGGGTGCAGCAGAGATAAACAGCAGGTTAGCACAGAGGTTCCTAAAGTGTGGAACGTGCCACAACCCCCCCCCCCCCGGTGGGTGCAAGGCTTTGGTTGCGTGGTGCGAGTAAAAAGTTAAAAGGAAAAAAGAAATTGTCAAATGTGTCCTGAAACACAGATGACACACGTGCTGTTTTCCTCTGCATAAGTATAATCCGTCTCATTAATTTGAGTGAGTACATAGATCTGGGAATAATTGTGTTTGTTCTATCTGAAAGGCTGTAAGTTAAACCTACATTCCACCTGTGTCTGTAGCTGGATGACCCAATTCAGCTTTTCATAACCGCGACATGAGCTGCAGCTGAAGTATTAAATATTTACCAATTACGGAAAATAACAATACATACAAAAAGTATCCTACTCGTATCCTATCCGTGTCTTAACTTGAAGATTCTTCATTCATGTTATGATAGGATGTAACCTCTTTTAAAATGTGTACTCAAACATTTGGATAAACGTTACAATTTGTTTTCGCATTGTAAAGTAGTCATGGTTGTAATTCCATACGTACTGATGAGCTGAGCCCTGTTTGTTCATAAATTATTAGAACAATAGAATAATAGAACAATTACGAGTATAAAGTGGAATAACAAAGTATAGGAAGATAATGAGATTGACACATCCATAAAATGACAATTAATATGTTAATGTGAATGTCTGGTGTTACATGTACCATTTTAAGTATCGCCCATGTGATATAGTATGGAATCAGATTGAGAATTTCACGTTAGGGTGGGCCATACTCTGTATATTTTCTAAATCAATTGAGGGTGGGTGTTCAAATAATGTATTTATTGTAATGTAAAAATCAGGTTTTTCTTATAATTCTGAAACTAACCTACATCAATTTGCAGTTGAATATTGTTACATTTTGTAGTTTATTTGCTAGCTCAGTATTTGTAATAATATGGTTGTTTGAAAACATTTATCAAGTGAGAAATCACATTTTAATTGATTTAGCCCTTTACATTTAGAAAATCTGACCTATGGTTTAAAGGTAGTTGAATTTTCTAATGGGAAATGGGGATCCTGGAAATGTGTTCATATTTAATGTTGTGAAACACAATGTTGTTTTGTCTGTTCATTTTGTCCAGACACAACAAGGCATCATCGTCAAAGTAACCAAAAGTTAAGCCCCAATTCAGTCAGAAAATAGTAACAGCAATAAAAGCATCTTTTGTGGAGGATAGTCCAGCCGACCATTTTGTTCATATACTTGAGGGTTCAATAGCCACTTTCCGAACAAGTAGTTACAGGAATGTAGTTATAGGAACAGTCCACTTTTAAACAGTTCTACTAACTACTCTCCCCCAAAACCGGTTTTGCTATTCGCACTGGTCAAGTGGCTATAGGAACTAATAGGAGGGATAAGGGAGTGACGCAAGCACCGCAACAGTCTTTTATAGCGTCGTCACTAGACTTTAGCGTAGCGCCACATACAACAACATTTCACAGTTTAATGTTTTTGTAACACTAGGTGTATGATTGGAGATAATTGTGTAAATCATCTTATGTATGTGGATGATATGGTTGTTTTCAGCTCAAGTAGGCTGGGTTCCTTCAGCGTCTTGCTGTTTGTTTGTTTGTTTGTTTGTTTGTTCAGATTAAGAGGCTGAAAACAACATCCCTCTACAATTAAAAAGAAGAGTGTCGTGTTAATATCTCCTAATAACAGAGTTTGAACCGCGGCATTTAGAGAAACACAAAAGACAAAGGCTCCTGCATAATATGTGTTATACGCAACAGACAAACGAAGCGACAGGCGTAATTTATAAGTTGGACCAATCAATGTAGACCTAGGAAAAGTGAAAGTGGAAAGACCTTGCTCTAGAGTAGGACCTAAAAGTGTTATAGGAACTGCGGTGTGAGGAACTAAATAATCCCGCAATTTCTTCTTTTGGAACACAAGAAAAAAAAGGTTATAGGAATGTTATGTTCTAGGAACTGCAAAAATCCCTGTGGTCGGAAAGCGGCTAATGTGAAGATAAACGAGATAAACTACACAGTAGACCAGCTGGTGAGGGGACATCAACCCTGGTCTGCTTTTTAAGCCACCTTTTATCAATGAAAAGGTGACTATCATGTCCAAGCTCAAGAAAATCTGGAATAAGGCAGTGAAGTTCTCTCTTAGGAAGGGAAAACTTGATGCTGAAGAGAGGTTCATGGTCAAGAGAAGTTATTTATTATTTTGACATGCAAGTGTCAGATTAACAGTTGTGAGGAGGGAGGCTGTGAGGGCTGTGGGATCCAAGCACACATTAACTATTTCTGCAGCAGAGAGAAAAAGATTAATGTGAAAGATCTTGCTTACATCAAGGGACAGAAAGAGAAGGTTGGAAGTAAAGGACCCCACCAAATGGGAGGCTCTGATCTGCCAGAGCATAAGAGACAGGTGAGGTCATTGGAAAGGCAGCAGATGGGAAAGAAGGCAGAAAAAATGAGAATGAAAAAGGACGAGAATGCTGTAGCAACAGAGAAGGCAGCCAGGAAAGATGTTGAGAGATATTTGGCAGATGGTGATCAAGTTATGGGATTGAAGAGGGATTGCTGAACATTTGGTGGTAAGCCCATGGAGGTGATTCCAGCACATGCGTTGTAATGGTTAAGGTTAAGATAAGGAGATGGTACACTGCATAAACGTTTGACTACGACCACATTGAGGTACACCCTGCTATAGCTTCACTTCCATGTGCCCATCACGGAATATTCTGCGATTCCATGAAACTGTCACAGATTTTGGAGCCATGTTCATTTCACGGAATTATATGAGATCAGGTTGAACCTGGACACTGGTAAACTACCCTGCGCAATATCATTTTTTACATTGATGGCCCTACTCGGTCAGACAACAAGTTTCTGAGCCAATAGGAAAGCTTACAGACTTGTATATTAACCCAAACTTCACCCAGATCTCTCCACTGATCAAGTTGCCAGACAGGGTCAATTAATATCTCTCAACTGATCAACACTATGGTTATAAGATTGCTTGTGCAGTCAGGGATGGATTGCTTCTTGCCAAGATGGCTCTGTTAGAGATTGGACCAGTGAATCACAGCCTCTGGCTCACCACAGCAAACAGACCTCTCAGGCTCTGGGTGTCAAAGCATAGACCTGAAGAAAATAACCTAAAGAATCTGCACATAATTGTTGAATTCATCATTGGCGTGTACGATCCATGTTGGTTCAATGTGAAAGTAAATCACTCCTGGATTAAAGGGCCTGGGCACATGTTTCAGCTGCACTGCCTCAAGTCTCAGAAGTGCTGGTCCTTGTGTGTGACAGTGAGAAGATCTGCTTGGTATGCCCACGGTGAAGCCATACTCCAAACACTGCTGTGTTCTGAGGACAAGAGGGAGAAGACTGAGGGGGTGGAAAGCATCCTGGCCATCAGGGGAGAGGGGGACCCAGGGACTCAGCTGGGGGGCTCCTCTGTCAAAACTAGAAGGACACCTAACATCCATTGTGATGATTTCAGCATTTGTGACTTGATCAGCTGGTCAGAAAGTGTGTCAGAGCCACATCTCACCTAACCCCTAAGCCCCTCAGAGGTGAACAACTTCATCAACACTCCCATGGAGGTGTTCAACTGGCCTTGCCACACACAAAGTATTGAGAGCGTTGTTGAAATGGCGACTGAGGTTTCTGCTAAGCTCTTTTCAGAGAGATGGAGGAATCAGGGCTCAGGAGACAGGCAGGAAGCTTATGTTGAAGAACGAATAAAAGAAGGACTTGTGCAACCTAAGAAAGTTCAGGAAGTCAGGAGATTTACTTGTAATCGTATCCAGTCATATGAATGCAGTTCACTAGGTAATACATATGTACATTTGATTTGGCTTTGTAGATATATTTGATTTCCCTTCTATCTGTTAATATATTATAAAAGTGGTTCGAAAGAGTAAAAATGTCGATTTTGAAATACAAAACTACATAAGTCATCCTATCCAAAAAATAAACTCATATTTGAATTTCTGATGAAAATATACATGATTTAGACACCTCTCATGTTAGGATTTCCTTCAGATTCATGTTAGCACTAGCCTGGTTGACACCAGACCCTTCTCAGTTGTATCTGACAGTGGGTCTGGGCAAGGTTTATTGACAGCGCAATTAGATATATCAGACTTTTGGCGAATCGAGTCGGCAAGACTGCATCAACATCTTTTTTTAGATAGGAAGGCTTCGAGTGTTGTTCTTTGCTCAGTTTTTAACAAAAAGTAACCGTTAAAATTGCTTAAAACAGACGCGATAACTGACGAGTGATGTTGCCGATGTTCCATTACAGCAGCCATCGTTGTTTTTGTCTGCTTCAACCAATGACAGTATATAGCTGCGATATCGTCATTGTGTAAAGCCCGCCTCAACAATTGTGATTGGTGCCCTTAATGGAAGAAAGTTCAAAATGGGCTTGAATGGGCTCTTGGCCAGACTGACTTTGCAGAGCAAATCTCAAATTTGCCGGAAGTCCATCAGTGTTCTCCCAGGCTATGTTAGCACCTGAGTATGACCCAACGTTCTTCCAATGTAGTTTATATTTTTGGGGCACGAGCTTTCATTATGTGACAGAATATTGTTCCATCTATACCTAATGGAGCAAAAAAGGTCATATACCTCACTTTAATATGTAGCTATCTGCCTAATTAGCAGTCAGCAGTAGCCTACATTGGACATCACTGGAAGCTACTCGCTAGGAGGGGGGGCAAGAATTTCACTTGGAATTCTGGACCTTGTGGTATTTCAAGTGGAGACTGATACAGAATGCAAGTCAACTGCATAATGTACTCTCTGTTGTTTTCGATGCATTGGCACGAAAACCATTTCACATGACAAATCATCTACGGTTACTTTGTAGATACTATATTATGAAACTGATTTACTGTAAAATGTCCCTTTAAGAAGTCTCCCTTTGCAAATTTTACTCGGCTTCAACAAGTTTCTCTAAGTATTGGTGAATGCCTAAAGCACTTCAGAGTGGTTGTTAACATAAGCCCATTGTGGGTTCTGAAGATTTCTGGTTGGAAAATATTAAATATTACAACATTATACAATTTAAAATCAAGTTTTATAACTCAGGCTACAGCATAGGAATAGAAATACATGAAAAGTAATCTGTTGGTAACTATCTGCCATCTCCATGGGCTCTATTCACCAATGTTTTAATGAAAGGTGGGAATGAGTCATGAGGACATGGAGGTTGGGTGGAGAGAGAGTGATGGAGGGCATGGTAACGATCAAAGAAATAGACTGGGGAGAGAGAGAGAGAGAGAGAGAGAGAGAGAGAGAGAGAGAGAGAGAGAGAAAAAAAGTTAAAACCACAAAACTTAGTATGGAGAGGTCATAGCAACTAAAGAGCTTTAAAGCTGAACTACATAAGATGTTTGTATTAATAAATGGTTATTCTATTAGCCCAGATGGTGAAATGAGTTCACACAAAAATGTGGCCACATTCACTCAGATGGAGCCGCTTTGTATACCGTACCCTGCTGCTACATATCATTGGTCGGGATGCGTGTTGGCGGAAAGAGACTCATCGCGCCTAGGATGTGATGCGTTCGATGTACAAAATCAACACCTAAGAACATCTGAATAAAGTAAGAAGTGCATGGTGAAGATGTTTTTGTGTTTGAAGTATAGTACTCTAGCAAACAAATTATAATAATGAGGAGAAAAACTGTGAGAAGAAAATATGATTTTAATGTGAAGAAAGCAAATTGGCTAAATGTGAGGGCAATAGACGTTGTGGTATATTTCTGGTGAACGTTAGTGCAGCTTGCTGAGATGAAAAGAAATCAAGGAACAGCGATACTGATGTGAGAATGCTGCTTTTAGACAATTAGTAAAATACCATTTATTTTCCAGCTTTATTATTTGACATTGAACTGAACTCCCACAAGCGACAGTCGGGTTTTCTGGGAAAAGTAAGGCAGAAGAATTTTCGGATCTTGAAGGTTAGGTGGTTCAGCTTTATCTGCTGATATGTATAAAATGTGGAAAAACTAAATGAGAATCAGAGCAAGATCAGTGCAGTCAAATGGCCAGCTGACAACTTTGTTTGCGAGCATTTGCGTTTGTGCTCATAAGCGTGTTGGTGTGTGTGTGTGTGTGTGTGTGTGTGTGTGTGTGTGTGTGTGTGTGTGTGTGTGTGTGTGTGTGTGTGTGTGTGTGTGTGTGTGTGTGTGTGTGTGTGTGTGTGTGTGTGTGTGCAAAACCACACAGGCAGACACACAGCTGGTGTCACTCGCTGGTGTCCTGCTGTCCCAAGAGCACTCAGGACACCCAGGCAACTGGACACACAGGCTGTCACTCACACACACACTTCCCTAATTATAACTCTCTAATCCAAATGTAATAAATTAAACGCTCCACAGACATGTTGGGAGATTGGTCCCATCGTCACCAGTATATGCTGACTGTAACTGAGTAACATTTCAAGATGGATCCTATTGTAATGTCATACACATGTTTTGCATGTAATCAAACGACTCAAATGGGAAGAAAGAGGGACCAGAATAAGATCACTATTCTAAAGGTTTTAAAATATTTTTGAGGAGATCTAGATTTGGATGGATTAGTTTAGAGTCAGTTGCTCTAAAAAGCTATGGCATCACTGTCTTTCATTCTCAAATGAAGCAAATGTATTAATCTGGTTAATCTTGCCAATGAGGAATCCAGAGATTATGTTAGATTATCCTTCTGCTGTAAACTAGTTTGAGGTGGCATAAAAAAATTGGTAGAATTTCAATAATAAAAAGCTCCATAACAGGTTTCTTCACAACCTATTAACAACATTTGAAGGTGGCAAACAAATTTTCAGTTATTCATTTTTTGTTATTAGTGCAGTTGAAACGGGTAGGGAAAGATGCTGGATGCTGGAGGCTGATTGGCTTTGAATCGCGTCCATATTATAGAAGGAATCTATCCAATGCAAAATATGGCAGCTGGATTCACAGCAACTCCAAATGCCTGAGATCAAAGATGCGGTAGAACTGGCAAAAATGCTTTTCTAAAGGACAATACAGCCAATAAGAAGGTAAGAGCGCAAAAGGCTCCATATCTAAATTGAAGCCATGGATATTTCTGAAAGACGTATTGAGGACACTAGAGCTGCTTGGTGTCATGGTTACCTACCTACACACGGAACGCATGGAAGATACCTCAAGGCCTGTAATCTCTATATATTTATGCATGTATGATTTTTCTTATTAGTTATACATTCTATGTACGATGGTTTATAATGCCACATAATCAATTCATATTACATTGTTGTTTTTATTGTCAGCCATTCAAATTACATGATACTGCAATGCAATCAGACTGTGGCTAAGCAGAAACAAAGTTAACTTGAATAAAACACAGGGCTCGTTCAGTCACTATATGTCCCATTGTACATTGTGCTTCATACAGTAGCTAAGCCTCCACAGCAACATCTGCTAGTAATCCATCTCTTTAAAATATAGCGACACATCTGAAACCGGTGAGAAATTGGCTATTATGAAACCAGTTAATAAGGTCCATACCATTACTCAACGTCATGGCTACTAGAACATGTTGAACATTGAAGACGGACGTTTTTCAACTTGATTTAAATTGCTGAATGACTCAGCTGTTTTGTAAACAGGAAAGGTATGTCATTCCATAAGCCAGCCTGACCAGTGCTCTAGCGTAGCGCTTGCTATGGAACATTAAAGAGCAGAGCGCTTGTGTTGGGTCCGCTCTACTCAGGCGTGACATAAAGCATCAGCTTATAGAGGGATTGTCCTTGTTGTCCGCCCCCTCAGGTATCAGCATGCATTTCAACACTCACACCTCACACACCTACAGGATGAGTGTGTGGTCATTCCATAGAGATGGAAAGAGGACCCAATATTGACGTCACACCTTTTGGCATGGATGTTGCCATTGAGGGATTTCACCATTTCAAAGTAGTCAACTGCATGACTTCTTCCAAATTTATTGTCTGATGAGTAGGCATTTGCCAGTGAATTATGCTTGGACGAAAGAAATGATTTACTTCAGGGGGTTCCCCGGGCTTCCTGCATGAGGTAGCAGGAATTGGCGACTCCTTGTGTTCAGATCTGGCACCTGTGGGTTCAATCGTGGAAGTTGCAGAGCTGCCAACAAGGCAGGATTAGATGGGAATTGGGAGGAAAACAATTAGAAAAATCACACCAAAAGAAATTGATAAATTATACTACTTCAAAATGGAGATTGCCACAATGAAGCTGCCTATAATGGGACCATAATGGTAGTGTACATCCATTTCTCTGAGTATCTCCCACGTTCATTATGTGGGTGTTGTTAAAAATGGTGTTGGCACTTGGAAGGACTAGGTGGGCTATAGGTAAGTGGGATAGCAGACGTTTGTGTTAAAGAAGACGGTTAAAGTAAACGGGACTGTTAGGAGCCATTGTGGGGATCACATCAACTTTCTGAAGAGAGTCTCTCAATGATTGGGCAGGCGGGCAAGGTAAGGAAGAACAGGGTGCAGAGCATTGGGTAATCAAGGTTTACAGGTTACTGTAATGTATGGAACATCTCTTAGGATCACAGTGTAAGGTGTTGGTGGTGGGTTGAGGGCCCAGTGTTTTTCCGAGAACAAGGGAGAGGTAACTTTGTGGAAACTGTAGAGAAGGTGACATTCAAGATGAAGGGAGTTTCTATTGAAGCTGCTTGGGTAGGAAACACGACACCCAGCAGGAGTTGGTCACTGACCTGGTCGGAGAGCTGCTTGCCTCGAAGGTGGAAGCCCATCATGCATCCAATCACCACGGCCAACACGGACAGGATGAGGAGCCCGTTCTGCGCGCACACATTCTTCACCCGACCGCGCGCCTCCGCAAAGTTCACCGCCATCCTGACTCCCGCGAAAGGTACTCCACACTCCCGGACACTCACTCCACCGGAGTCCCTGGCGCTCGCTCACTCAGCCATGGGGAGCCGGTAGAGACGCCACAGACGGGCGGCAGGACTGGGGGTAGGGTGGGAGGGAGCGACGGGAGGCAAGAGAAGGGAGAGACTGAGAAGTGATTAAAGGGAAGAAAAGGACGAAAGAGAGAGGAAGAGTACAGGGAGTAGGCGGAGTTGAAGATAAGTTTGCAGCAAAGGAGTAGGCGGGGAGCGAGGCAGTTGTCCGCTCTTTGGATAAAAGCACTTTAGGGTTTTTTCCTGCGACGCCACCGAGCTGCTCTCTCTGTCATTCCACACTGCACTAAGAGCATCACAATTTCCATTCACACACTCCTGTCTTTCAATCCCCTCCTCCCGTTCTATCTCTACGTCTTTCCCTCCCTCGCTCTCTGGCCAATAGGGGGCTCTGGTCGGCGACAGCTGGCCGTATTGTCCTCAAAGTTAATACACTAGATCCTATTAGGAGTGGACCGGGCCATGCTGTGCTGTGCTGCATTACTGGGATTTCAGCAGGCTGGATTAAAGACCTACCAACAGTTGGACAGGGATTGTTCCAGCCAGGAACCAACTACAAACAAAGATAGACAACAGGGGGGGGCAGGATGGACTCCTGCCAGGGGATGGGGGTGAGAGGGGACACTAAATTATTTGGTTATTGATCTGTGTCATTACACAGGCACACGGACACAGGCACACGGACACAGGCGCGCAAGGACACGCGTGCCGACGCACACGTGCACGTAAGCACGTCAGCATGCCCATGCACACCGTACCATAAGCACAATGACTCAAACACACACTGACTCAAACACACACTTACACAAACACACACTGACACAAACACACAGTGACACAAACACACACTGACAGAAACACACACTGACACAAACACACACTGACAGAAACACACACTGACACAAACAAACACTGACACAAACACACAGTGACATAAACTAACACTGACACAAACACACACTGACATAAACACACACTGACATAAATACACACTGACAGAAACACACATTGACTAAAGTTAAAAATTGATTGTCACAGGTACAAGAGGCACAGATGTAATTGCATGTACAGTACAGTGAAAATCTGGTGCCACGATCTAGCAATGCATTTATAAAATAATAATAAAAACAATAAAGGATAAAAAGTGTTGTAGCAATAATGTATAATTATAATAACAATAATAATAAGACATGAGGATATAACCACATATGTGCACATGTGCAATTTAACCACAGGAACATTGATAACTTGAGCAGTGGTATTATTGACCATTATTGTATTCTGGACCAAAATGTGGGTTGCTTCTGAACTTAAGATGTCTGGTGGACCTGAGCGGCTGAAACAGATTGTGGCTCAGGTGGCTAGCTTCCACAATGATCTTCCTTGCATTACTGTGACACCTGGTGTTGTAGGTGTTTACCAGGGAGAGCAGTGGGCAGCCGATAATGCGTTCAGCGGAGCGTCTTACCCTCCACAGAGCCGTATAGTCAGCCATCTTTAAGTTCCCATACCAGGTAGCAGCAGGGTAGAATTGGGAGATTTCCCAAACAGCCGGTCAAAGTAACGGCACCTTGGCCGCTGCACCATGCAAAAAAATGTGCACTTCTCCTCCATCCCTGGTACTCATAGACATATATAATAAAGGCTGTACTTCCCAAAAAATTGCATAGCCCAACTGTATTTTTCCCAAGTGTCTCTGTTAAGGGAGTGCTTGTGTGCATGCTTGTTGAGTGCTGACATCGGAAGTGTATTTTCAAGTGTACAGACTGCAATTGGCCGATACATCCTTGTCTTTCGGGTTGTGTGAAACTTTTTTTTAACAGTTGAGTAGCGTGGAACCGAGGCACATTGAGCTATTTCGATGTTATTGTTTCTTCTCCAAAGAAATGGAGATGAGATACAAGGGAAAAACGGTGGTGTGTAAAAAATCAAATATTAAAATATGCAATGTTTTCAGACTTCGAATAATGCAAAGAAAATAAGTTAATATTCATTTTTAAACCACACAATATAAACTTGTCAACATGGTGGAATTATTTGGTGGAATAACAATAATTGTATAATAATAATTGCCATTCATGCATCTTGGCATGCTCTCCACCAGACTTTCACACTGATGTTGGGTGACTTTATGTCACTCCTGGTGTAGAAATTCAAGCAGCTTGGCCTCGTTGGATGTCTTGTGACCATCCATCTTCATTCTTCATCTTGATTACATTCCAGATATGTTCAATTGGGTTGATTTAAGAAACATTTGCGGTGGTCTCTTATTATTTTCCAGAGCGGTACATTTTTTAAATATCACGAAAGACAGTTTTTACCTCATTTGTAAGCTGGTCACATGAAAAAGACAAGTGTCGTTTCTATGGCTCAAATTACATGTATAAAGCACTACTAAATTTGTTAGCAGCAAATGATGGCACTGCATCATAGTTTAGTATTAAATGCATGTTCATTTGTATGTGGGAACTTTACACGGGTCATGCACTAGTCTGCATTTCAAAGTTCCAGGCCGTACTCTCATGTTGCCCCCGTAGAAAACAGAGCTCTCTCGGACAGACCAAATTTCTTCAGCCTCCTGAGGTTGTACAAACGCTGCCGTGCCTTCTTCACCACAATGGATGTGTGTAGTGACCAATCCAGCCTCATAGAGATGTGGACACCAAGGAACTTAAAGTCAGCCACCTTCTCACTGTTGATGAAGATCAGAGCATGTTCAGGCTTCCTCACTCTTTAGTCCACAATCAGTTATTTTGATTTCTTAACTTTGAGGGAGAGGCTGTTAAACCTTGCACCATGCCGCCAGTGTATTCACCTCCTCTGTGTAGGCCGACTTGTCGTCGTTGGTGATCAGGCCTACAACTGTAATGTCATCAGCAAACGTGATGAACCTGTTGGAGCTGTGGGTGGCTACAAAGTCGTGGGTGTACAGGGAGAACAGGAGGGGGCTGAGTACACTCCCCTGTGGGGCCCCTGTGATGAGAATCCTTGTGGATGGAAACACCTTCACCACCTGGGGGCGACCAGACAGAAGGTCTAGGATCCATTTGCAGATGGTGGAGTGTAGGTCTAAGGCATGAGCTTTTTGATGAGTAGGGATGCATGATGGTGTTGAAGGCCGAGCTGTAGTGGAGGAACAGCATCCTCACGTATGAATTCCTAGTGTCCAGGTGGGAGTGACATCATCTGTATCGCAGTGGCGATGACATTAGCTGTATATCTGTCAGCGCGGTAGGCGAATTGACACAAACTGAAAACAATCACACACTGACACGAACAAATGGCAATGAACAGAAGGTGCGTGGTGAAGGAAATAAATACAGACAGGTACAATCAGGCCTCACTTTTCCCTAAAACATGTGACCATAGAGCCATGCAGTCATTCACCAATACCAAATCAGCCATCAACAGACATTCACCCAGACCGAACAGTCATCAACATTCACCCAGACCGAACAGTCATCAACATTCACCCAGACCGAAAAGTCATCAACAGACATTCACCCAGACCGAACAGTCATCAACATTCGCCCAGACCGAAAAGTCATCAACAGACATTCACCCAGACCAAACAGTCATCAACATTCACCCAGACCGAACAGTCATCAACATTCGCCCAGACCGAAAAGTCATCAACAGACATTCACCCAGACCGAACAGTCATCAACATTCGCCCAGACTCACTTTTGTGGATGGAATGTTCTTGAACTGAATAAAATAACATAACATGTGCCCAGAGCCGGCCCAGCCACTAAGCGACCTTTGCAATTGCAAAGGGCCCCGTGGCCAGCAGAGGGCCCCCGAGAGTCACTGCTAGCTGAAAAAAATCACACATCAAAAGTAACGTAACATAAATAAATAAAAAGAAATGGGCCTACAGCGCTCTTGATCAGGCATCATTATAAGGACAGTTGTTATTTATTTATTTA
>JACXGM010016576.1:0-20351 GCA_016801145.1 Umbra pygmaea | reverse complement strand
ACATTCAACATCACAGAAACAAAAACGACTTGCTCGGGTTCAAGCACTAAGTTCCCGTTAAATTCTGGACCTTGCGGTATTTCAAGTTCAGACTGATACACACACGTTTAAAATGTACTATCAGTTGATATCGGATCTAGTTGCAGGCACAGCTTTGTATATGACATGAATCATATAGCGTTTGTAAATACTATATTAAGAAACAGATTTACTGTGAAACGTTCTTTAAAAAAATACATGAACAATCGAAAATACTGCACAGTCAAATAATCAGAGGTTTTCAAGTTTACCTTAAATTACATGCACGGCCAAAAACAACAAGTATCATCTGCAAAACGTATATTTTTCATTTGAATATAAAAGGTTTGACTGCTACACCATATAGAACTCAAAATAGTTAGGAAAAGCTTTTTGATAACCCACTTCCATGGCATCAGAGCAAGGGCGTAGGAACAAGTTTGATATTGGGGACACAATATATTTTTCACAATTATGGGGGGGGACCACATGTCTGTAACATTAGGGGGGACCCCCCCATCCCCCCTGTTGCTACATTCTTGCATCAGAGCTATGTTATGACATACAGTATGATACATAAAACAACTCATGACATCTCAATTCGCTCTTTCCAATTTAAGAAATTATGTAAAATATTGGAAAAATACAAAATGCTTAATACATGGGGAATTGAACAGGCACCACTGTGTAGACTGTCATGAAGAGCTCTTTCCAGTGGTCGTGAGCTTCCGAGGTCTGAATCAAATAGCTTAGTCCTTGAAATGTACAGTATGGAGGAGTGGTCCAGGATCGCTCCAAAAATGTGTCAACCTTGTTGCAATTTAGAGGTTCAGTGCTGTTATCCACTACAGCAAATAGCGATTGTTAGTGATGACGATAACTTTGAAACCTTTTTTTCTCTGAAAAATATCACAATACTTAATGTAAATTATTATTGAGAAATAATTGTTAAAATTGTTGTCAATTTGTGTTAAAAAGTCAATAAACTAAGTTTATTGAGAAATAAATGATCAAAGCACAAAGCTCCACTTTGTGTTTAGGTTGACTGTGTTTTTTGCAACAATTATGCTTAAACATCCATATATTTCATTGACCAATAATCACAGTTGAGATTTAGTATTTTACAAATATATGAATGTCCCTGTTCCCTACCAAAACTTGTGCTCCTCATACATTTGTAGTGTAAGTCATGGATTGCAGATGGTAATATTTGGCCAGCACATGAACGAAATGTCCCTGCCAGAGATGAGATGATGAGATAATCTGAAACCCACTAGTGTGGAGTAACCACAGTAGCCAATCCACCCACAATGGCATTCTTCAAGAGCTTCGGACAGAACCTACCATCTGTCAACATCTCCTCCATCTTGGATTCAGTGAGCAGTAAAGTGGACGACCTAGCCACTGCTGTGAGCGACGCCACCTACAGCGTTAGCGACCAGCTGACTGAGCTCAGTGACCAAGTGATCAAGAAAGTCAAAACCGAGGAAGAGGAGGCCGCAGAAGCGGCGGAGAAGAGCCAGGACAGCAAGGAAGGAAAGGTCCAGGAAGGGATCGCAGACTCGTTCAGGAGCAAGCTCCAGCGCCAGGCTTCTGAGGCTTGCTCCAGCTTGACTGAGTACAGCTCCAAGCTCAACCAATCCAGTGACCACGGCCAGTCGAGTGACGTGACCGCAGAGGACTACATCCCGTCCCAGTCAGAATGGGTTTGGAAGGACGGAGGCTGGCGCGTCGTAAAACCGGGCGACAGTTCGGCGGACGACAAGGAACAAGAGGAGAAATGGAAGGAGGAGGAGAAAAGGAAGAAGGAGGAGAAGGAGAAGAGGAGGGCAGAGAGGGAGAAGAGGAAAAACGAGGAGAGGCTGAAACAGGAGAAGAAAGACGGCTATCAGGAGACCATTGAGGAGGAGCCTAGTGAGAACCACAATGCTACCAGCCCTGACAAGAAGGAACATGAAGAGGACAGGGCTAACGGCATCGGCAAGAAGCATCCACCTCAATCACCCTGCCCTGAGGGAGAATCAGGAACATCCAGGAAGACCGTGAAGGAGAATGCAGATGTGGAGGACCCGGAAGAAGGGAATGAGGAGAACGTGATTGAACCTGTTGCAGCTCCGGCTTCTGAGCAAAAGAGGGACAAGAGGAAAGAGTGTAAGAAACAAAAGGCTGAGAAGAAGGAGAAAGGGAAGGATAAAGGTGAGAGGGTGTGCTGCTTCTCTCTGACTATCTGGATCTCTATACTCACTTCTACCACAGTCCCTTTTCACCTTCCTATCTACTCTTCATGGCTGTAAACTCTGACCTATGACCCATCTGAAACCTGTGAACAAATGTTAAGGGTTCTTAAACCAGGGTTCTGTCTGTGTGCGACTGTCATACTTACACGTTTCAGTCTTTATGACTTGTTTATGTCAAGTGTTTTTTGTAGACCTGACTCCGTGGATGCAGCGGAACAGTTTTGAAGTTAGAAATGTGATCATTTGTTTCTTTTAAACATTTGGATAAAAATCAAGGGTACATTCAGTTCTCATCAGGTCACTGCCATAAAGGTGGGCTTACCTCAAAAGCTACATCATTGTTCCTAGTCGCTCACTGGATGGGAGACCAGGCACTGCTGAAAGTGGTGTTGGAGGGCCAGTAAGAGGCAATCTTTCTTCTGGTCTAAGATGATCCAAACACCCCATGGCATTTTTTGGGGATGCTGCCCTACGTAGGGAACATTCATTTGGTTGGGACATTAAACAGATGTCCTAACTCTCTGTGGTCACTAAAGATCGTATACATCTTTTAATCGTAAGAGTAAAGGCATTAACCTGTGTATTCTGGCTGCATTTCCAATCCGGAACAGGGAAATAGGGGTTAAATTTTTTTTGGATGCTGGAGTTATGTTGGCTGCATTTTGGTGATATATATAATGGTGTTGTGTGTATGTTTGTCCAGACCAGACCTGCCCAGAATCTGGCTCAGAGGAGGACAGTGAGGAGGAGCGCCCAGGGCGACAGTCTGACTCCGCCTCCCAGCACACAGCCTCTATCTGGGACAACAGACACAAAAACAGCAGCCGTCACAGCAGTGAGGGCTCCACTGGGAAAGGTTATACCCCGTTGACTTTGTAGAGGATGGTCTAAAACCGTTAATAATATGCTTAGGTAGAATTAGTCCTCAACAACTTACATAGACTTAGATAATATAGACAGTACCGATGGTACATAAGATAGTATATAGATATACAGTCATGGTCAATAGTTCTGAGAATGACACGTTTGCTGCTTCAGTGTTTTTAGATCTTTGTGTCAGAGGTTACTATGGTATAAGGAAGTATAATTCCAAGCATTCCATGAGTGTCAAAGGCTTTATTGACAATTACATTAAGTTTATGGAGAGTCAATATTTGCAATCTGCCCTGGCATGCTGTCAATTAACTTTTGGGCCACATCCTGACTGATGGCAGCCCATTCTGGCATGTTTTTTTTGTCCACCCGCCTCTTGAGGATCGACCACAAGTTCTCAATGGGATTAAGGTCTGGGGAGTTTCCTGGCCATGGACATAACATTTCGATGTGTTGTTCCCTAAACCACTTAGTTATCACTTTTGCCTAATGGCAAGGTGCTCCATCATGCTGGAAAGGGCATTGGTCATCACCAAACTGTTCTTGGATGGTTGGGAGAAGTTGCTCTCGGAGGATGTGTTGGTACCATTATTATTCATGGCTGTATTCTTAGGCAAAATTGTGAGTGAGCCCACTCCCTAGGCTGAGAAGCAACCCCACACATGAATGTTTTCAGGATGTTTTAATGTTGGCATGACACAGGACTGATGGTAGCGCTCACCTTGTCTACTCCGGACAAGGTGTTTTCCGGATGGCCCAAGCAATTGGAAAGGGGATTCATCAGAGAAAATGACTTTACCCCAGTCCTCAGCAGTTCAATCCCTGTACCTTCTTCAGAATATCAGTCTGTCCCGTGATGTTTTTCCTGGTGAGAAGTGGCTTCTTTGCTGCCCCTACTAACACCAGGCCTTCCTCCTTTGCCTCACTGTGCATGTAAATACACTCATCTGCCTGCTGCCATTCCTGAGCAAGCTCTACACTGGTGGTGCTTCGATCCCACAGCTGAATCAACTTTAGGAGACGGTACTGGCGCTTGCTGGACTTTCTTGGGTGCCCTGATGCCTTCTTTACAACAATTGAACCTCTCTCCTTGAAGTTCTTAATGATCTGATAAATGGTTGATTTAGGTGCAATCTTACTAGCAGCCAGAGCTGGACATTTACTTGAGTAAAAGTACTTTTCTGAGTAACTCTGAGTTCACAAGTCCCTACTTAAGACCAAAATTATTAGGTAAAGGAAGTTCACATCTAACCGGTGACCATGATTGATATTTCCTTTACTCTTTCAAATTGTTTTATAGGTTACTGTTAAGATATTAACTCCCTTTACCTGATCAATTTGTTCTTAAGTAGGACATTCCCAAAACATGTGAACTCAGAAAGGTACTTTTACTCAAGTACCACCTCTGCTAGCAGCAATATCCTTGCCTATGAAGCCCATTTTGTGCAAAGCAATGATTCCTTGCAGGTAACCATGGTTGACAGAGGAAGAACAATGATTTCAACCACCACCCTCCTTTTAAAGCTTCCAGTCTGTTATTCTAACTCAATCAGCATGACAGAGTGATCTCCAACCTTGTCCTCGTCAACACTCTCACCTGTGATAAGGAGACAATCACTGACATGATGGCAGCTGGTCCTTTTGTGGCAGGGCTGAAATGCAGTGGAAATGTTTTTTTTGGAAATAAGTTCATTTTCATGGCAAAGAGGGACTTTGCAATTCATTGCAATTCATCAGATCACTGTTCAACACATTCTGGAGTATATGCAGCAGTGAAAATCTGTATTTGTGTCATTCTCAAAACTTTTGACCACGACTGTACATAGTACACTGTAGGTAGATAGTATAGAGTAGATATCAGCAAATTGATCGGCCTGGCTAATAATTATGGCTGATTATGTGTTTTCAAAATAATTATTAATCAACCTTTTTGCTCGCCAATTATGGCCGATACTTTTTTTGGACGAAAAACATCCTCTAGTGTTACAAATAGATCACAAACTACAAGGAAACTGTGTGCAGCCTGTCCATCTGTCGTTGTGGCTGCAGAAAAGCCAGGGTAAATTTCTAGCTAGAATGAAAATTATCTGTTAGAGGAGAAATTCAATCAAAGCTCCACATGGTTGGTAATAGGCTAGAATAGTGGGTAGATGTTTACTGCTTTCGTTAGAATAGAACTGTTCCAATTTTTTTTAAATCAATCAACCTAAACGTTTATCCAATCTTCTCTCTTCCAGATAGGGAGGCAATGCGACCCATTTTAAATCGAAACTTCTTCACACAGGTTATCTAGTTTATAGCTACAGTATATGTGTTACATATAATAAATAAGGCAGGATTTATATTTTATCATCACATTAGCCTACAAAACGTTAACATTGGGTAGTGGCAACTCACAATCATTGTCCACATCTAAGTTGTCAAACCACATGATGCCTATTCAAAACTATATACAAAAGACTAAATGTTTTTGTGGCAATACCAAAACAAAGGTTTGTTTAAGAAAACTTTTAATTTGAAAAGTTATATAAAATACAAATCTTACTATGCCCATCATTAAAATATGATTTACTTTATAAATAAATATGAATAATAATAATAATCGTCTGATTAATTATGATCGGCTTTTTTGGTTCCCCAAAAATCAGTAATTGCTATCAGCCTTAAAAAATCATATTCGGTTGACCTCTAGTATAGAGAGTAGATAAAATACATAGACATAGAAAGTATAGATACATAGATTGCACATAAGCCCCCACACACACGACCCTCTGCTTCACAATTTAACCAAATCCATGACTCACAGGCAACAGTATCCAGCGGATGAGACCCGGCTCTCCTCTCAACGAGCTCCAGCCCCCGCCGTACCAGTACGAGGACAGCCCGGTCCGGGTGGGTGAGTCGTCTCCAGACTCCCTCGGTTCACGGCACTCCAGCGAGGTCAGCGTTGACCAGGACACTGAAAGTTACCTCAACAAGGGCTATGATGAAGACGTACCAAGTGACAGCACTGCCGTCCTGGGACCTGAGGTAATCTAGGACAAAGACACTCCTACACTAGTTGGCGAAACGGCTAGCATTTCCCATTGCACAAGGTGTCCCTCTTAGCCTGACATGCTAAAACTACCCTGGCATGTTCAGTTGCATTCCAGATACCTCTCCAATAACATGAGCCTCTTGGCTACTAATGTCTGGTTATGATATGCCATTATATGACAAATACTTGGAAGGTAACCCCAGTGTGACGTCAAAGATGCCCACTCTAGATCAATGCAATAAATAGCGCTCTGTCTCGTCTTTTTCTTTCTCTCTCCAACCCCCCGCCCCACCAGGATCCTCCCCCCTCCAAGGACCCCCCTCCCTCCCGTCGCCCCTTCCCCCAGTGCTGTGTGCTCCTCTAAAGGCCTTAGACCTCCCTCACTCTGTCATGTTACAGATGAGGATTGACTCAGATTCATGCATTCAATGCATCTTTTCATCCTATCGTCTTCCATTCTTCCTTTCTCTTCCCGTTTTCCGTCTCTCGCTCCCCTCAACCCCGACAGGACGGTTCACCCCCGCAGCTCCATGCTGGCTACGAACCCGAGCCACTGGCCAAGTACGGCACACTGGACGTTGCCTTCGAATACGATCCTTGCGAGCAGCGCCTCGCGGTAACCGTCACAGCCGCAACTGATATCCCAGCGCTCAAACAGACGGGCAACATAGCGTGGCAGGTGAGGAGAAATAAAATACATTTGTACTTCATAATACATTAAACATCTTATTATGTATAATGTCTCTGCACTCTTTTTTACTGTTCCATAATTCAACGATTGAATGGTGCAACCATATTAATATGCTAATATGGATTTATGGGACAGTGGATAAGATTTAAAAAGACTCAGTGAAATTTTCCAGAAAGAGATTATAAAGAAATATGAAGTGGTTTGAAGTTTGGTAGTAATGACTAGGAAAATATGACAGCCAAAACTAAATCCAATAAAACAGGAATCAAGCACAGGCAGAAAACAAAAAGGTCACATAAAAATGAGTGACCCATTGTGAATTATTGTTATACTTTAATGTCTCTAAAACATCTACTCCAGAGAAAGCTGTGGTGAAATAAAACCTGATACAAGACACATAATAATGGATATTCTTTTTATCTACTGTTCAGACCCAACTAGATTAACAGCGTATGTTCGGTCAGGTTGTGAACATCCAGAGACGAGGGTTGTGCGGCCCTGTTTGAAGTGTTATCTGTAAACGCAGGTCCATCTGGTGCTGCTTCCCACTAAGAAGCAGCGGGCCAAGACGGGCGTGCAGAGGGGGCCATGCCCGGTGTTCACCGAGACCTTCCGCTTCACCCGGGTGGAGCAGGAGGCGCTGGCCGACCACGCGGTTCGCTTCCGACTCTACAGCGTCAGGAGGATGAAGAAGGAAAAGGTTTGGTGGGGACAAACAGCTGTCATCTTCGGCCGGGAACAGACCAGATGCTTCAAGCACATGCAGTGCTCTGCTAGTCCATTCATTCTGATGTGGTGTAATCCAAACTACTGCGAACTCAGAGATTCTTCGCACCGCATGTGCTTGATGCATTTTGGTCGGTTCCCATCCTTTTTTGTACGTTACTTAAGATGCATCTGCTTAATGGCTATTTTCTTATCACATTAGGTGCTGGGTGAGAAAGTGTTCTATTTGACCAAACTCAACCTACAGGGCAAGATGGCATTGCCTGTTACACTCGAGCCTGGATCTGCCCTAACAGTGAGTGGATGAAACAGTGTGTGTGTATGTGGAATTTCTTGTCCACTTGGATGAATGGCCCGACAATACACATTTTCCTTCCCTAGGCCTCAACTATAGTGTTGATGGCCTCTCCTTTCAGGGCTGTGGGTCATTGGTGAGTGTTTCTCGGAGCGCGGAGGCTTTGTCCTATCACTCCACAGGGGACTCAACCCCGGAGATATTTCTGGGCCTGGTCTACAACGCCACCACAGGTAGACTCTCTGCAGAGGTGATCCAGGGCAGCCATTTTAAAAACACAGCCTCAGACAAACCTCCCAGTGAGTATACGGGACATATTGTTCTCCTCTGTTGGATCTCTTATAGTAGGAGTCGTACGGTAGTTTATTGACATTTTCACTATGCTCCGTACTCTTGCCATTCACTTTAACTATTTTTAGTTTAATGTAAAGAGAATGATTTTCTTTCTCCTTCCAATTCCTTCCTGGTCCTCTGTGTGGTCGCTGATCAGATGGTCTGTTTTGTTGTATTAAACAGCTAATAGGGGGACAGCTTTATATCATGAGAGGTGAGTCCATACATACAGTACAGCTACAGCCACATCCATAAATATCTGGACATTGACTAGGTTAATATTATTTCAGCCATCTTTCGCAGCATATTGGAGTTGACATTAAATAATGAACATCATCACAAAGTGCAGACATTCAGCTGTAGTAGGAGGGTATTTACATCCAAACTGTGTGAAAGGTGGAGGAATTACAGCACAACTTATATATTGTCCACCCTTTGTAAGGGGCCAGAAGTAATTGGACAATTGTCACTCAGCAATTCCATGGTCAGGTGGTGTGTCATTCCCTTATTTTTTAATATACAAATAAGCAGATTAAAGGTCTAGATTTGTTTTAGAAATGAAGTGTCCCATTTGCAATTAGAATACAGTCATGGTCAAAAGTTTTGAGAATGGCACAAATACACATTTTTACAAAGTCTGCTGCCTCAGTGTTGATAATGGCAATTTGCATATACTCTAGAATGTGTTGAAGAGTGATCAGATGAATTGCAAATAATTGCAAAGTCCCGATTTGCCATGAAAATGAACTAAATCCCCAAAAAACATTTCCATTGCATTTCTGCCCTGCCACAAAAGGACCAGCTGCCATCATGTTAGTGATTGTCTCGTTAACACAGGTGAGAGTGTTGATGATGACCAGGCTGGAGATCACTCTGTCATGCTGTTTAAGTTAGAATAACAGACTGAAAGCTTAAAAGGAGGGTGGTGGTTGAAATCATTGTTCTTCCTCTGTCAACCATGGTTACCTGCAAGGAAACACGTGCCATTATCATAGCTTTGCACAAAAAGGGCTTCACAGGCAAGGATATTGCTGCTAGTAAGATTGCACCTAAATCAACAATATATCGGACCATTAAGAACTTCAAGGAGAGAGGATCAATTGCTGTGAAGAAGGCTTCAGGTTGCCCAAGAAAGTCCATCAAAAGCCAGGACCGTCTCCTAAATTTGATTCAGCTGTGGGATCCGGCCACCACCAGTGCAGAGCTTGCTCAGGAATTGCAGCAGGCAGGTGTGAGTGTATCTGCACACACAGTGAGGCGAAGTCTTTTGGAGGAAGGCCTGGTGTCAAGACGGGCAACAATGAAGCTACTTCTCTCCAGGAAAAACATCAAGGACAGACTGATATTCTGCAAAAGGTACAGGGATTGGACTGCTGAGGACTGGGGTAAAGTCATTTTCTCTGATGAAACCCCTTCTGATTGTTCGGGCCATCCGGAAAACACCTTGTCCGTAGAAGACAATGTGAGTGCTACCATCAGTCCTATGTCATGCCAACAGTAAAGCATCCTGAGACCATTCATGTGTGGGGTTGCTTCTCAGCCAAGGGAGTGGTCTCACTCACAAGAACGCAGCCAATAGTAGATAATGGTACCAACACATCCTACGAGATCAACTTCTCCCAACAATCCAAGAACAGTTTGGTGACGAGCAATGCCTTTCCAGCATGATGGAGTACATTGCCATAAGGCAGAAGTGATAAATAAGTGGCTCGGGGAACAAAACATCAACATCTTCGGTCAATGGCCAGGAAACTCCCCAGACCTTAATTCCATTGAGAACTTGTGGTCGATCCTCAAGAGGCGAGTGTACAAACGAAAAACTCTCAGATTCTGCCATTCCAAGCATTGATCATGCAAGAGTGTGGCCCAGAAGTTAATTGACAGCATGCCAGGGCAGATTGCAGAGGTCTTGAAAAAGAAGGGTCAACACTGCAAATAGTCTCTGCATAAACTTAATGTAAGTGTCAATAAAAGCCTTTGACAATTATGGAATGCTTTTAATTATACTTAAGTATACCAAAGTAACTACTGACGAAAAGATCTAAGAACACTGAAGCAGCAAACATTGTGGAGACCAAAACTTGTGACATTCTTAAAACTTTTGACCACGACTGTAGACTGTTGTGCAATGCCGCAACTTGCAGCCCACAAAGCCACGTGGACCCCCCAAATTTTTTGGTAGATTCTTAAAATGGAAGAATTGCTGCAAACTCAGAGTCACATTGAAATTAGGGGACTGGTGAGCTCTGATACAACAAAAGGCATAGAAGACCAAAGAAAACAACTGTGGTGGATCGCAGAATAATTATTTCCCTGGTGAAGAAAAAACAATTCACAATAGTTGGCCATATCATGTACCTAGGAGGTAGGTGAAAGTCAACAATTAGAATAAATTAAGGTTTTCCACAATAATTTAACCATTGATAAGCTTCAATACAGGAAATTAGATAAGAGTTTGCAACAAAAATATATATATTTATACATCTAAATACCCTGTATAGTCCTGGAACAGCATCCTACGAACAGAAAAGACAAAGATCAACTTGTACCATACAACTTGTATCTTTAAGGCAAAGAAGTGGAATGTTTTTCAATGGCCGAGTCAATCACCTGACCTGAAATCAACTGAGCATGCGTTTCACTTAAGGAAAGACAAAATGCCTCAAGAACAAGCAGGAACTGAAGACAGCTTTGGTAAAGGCCTGGTAGAGCATCACCATGGAAGAAACCCAGCATCTGGTGATGTCTATGGGTTCCAGACTTCAGGCATTCATTGACTGCAAAGGATTTGCAAACAAGTATTAAAACTCACAATTTAATCAATGACGATGCTCGTGTGTCCAATTACTTTTGAGCCCCTAACATTGGGGGCTATATATAAAAAATAATTTGATCTTTGTAGCTATTACACAATAGGTTTGAAAAAACATTTAAGCACATATTCTTTCAATTCCATCGTGGTGTCGTACAGAGCCAAAATGACGACTACTGTCACTGTCAGTATTTTCAGACCTGGCTGTATGTCTTTCCATCTGTACCGCTGTCTGTTACTCTGTCTCTACTGATACTGATTTTACTGGTAATGCTGTCTTTATGACAAGCACAGTGTGACTGGTATCAAAAACCTAGTGATAGACTGCTATGTTCAGTCAGCTCCAGCAGGGGGCATCCTCTCACCGCGTTCCCTCTTCCATCCGCAGACACATATGTCAAACTGACCATGCTGGACTCCAAGGGCAAGGAGATGTCCAAGTGTAAGACGTCGGTGTGCCGCGGCCAGCCCAACCCCACCTACAAGGAGACATTCATATTCCAGGTGAGAGACCGAGAGAGAGACAGACAGACAGGGAGAGGCAGACAGGGAGAGGCAGACAGGGAGAGGTAGACAGACAGGGAGACCCAGAAAGAGAGAATGACGACGTGATACAGGAATCCATTGGACGTAATGGGCCCCGATAAACAACCCATCTGTGTCCTCTTCCAGGTGGCCCTCTTCCAGCTCTCTGAGGTCTCCCTGGTGGTGTCCGTCTACAGCCGCAGGAGCAGCATGAAGGCCAGGGAGCGCCTGGGTTGGGTGTCCCTGGGCCTCAACAGCACCGGTGAGGAGCAACTGGCCCACTGGAGCCAGATGAGAGAGGCTGAGGGACAGCAAGTCTGCCGCTGGCACACGCTGTTGGAATCCTGAGGTCTGCAACGGGCCTGGAAGAGGACCCAATCTGATCTCCTTGACTGAGTATAACCTTGGTAAACCAGGGTCAAAGCACATGGTTAAATAGGACGGAGGAAGACGACGGGGTTATGTTGAACTCAATGTTGAGAGGAGATCGGTTACTTGGACTCCTGATGTGGATGTTCCAGGAGGTAGGATCCGCTCCGTGCTAGGCATACATACCTACACGGTCTGTGTGAGGGGTCAGCACTTTGAGAGCCACTTGGATTCCACGTGGAGTTTAATAATTGTTCAATAAGTGCTGCTTTAATATCTATAAGCCAGTCACTTATCCTGAGACAGACTTGTCTGTATGCTGACTGGTCCTTAAGAGGTACTTCCAGCTCCAGTCCTTTTCAGTCAGAAGTGTCTGGCTGACCTTTTGAAAACAACAGCTGATTGACCTCAATTATCCTAAAAGGGTTCTGACAGCTTCTGACATTAACACAAGCTCTGAAATTGACTTTTCAGTCTAAAATGTACAATTTTTGTTTAGTTAATTTCTCAAATTGTGTTCCACGATAATCACTGCTCAAACATATTAAGGGAACACTGAAATCACACTTCGGCTCTCGATGACCTAAACATATTAAAGACCAAAATCGTTACGTCGCTTAATTCGTTGAGAACAAAATGACGTCAATAGATGGCAACGGTCAACAAAATGACGTCATTGACGGCAACGGTCAATGGAAACCAAAATCACCAACCGATTGAGGGCTGGATTCAAACTCACAGAAAATCAAAAGTATACATTTGAAATCAATAGCTGTTCCAACTTGCATTAAATGTATCACGGCAACTCATAATGTGACTTAGTATTGTGTATGGCCAACACATGCCTGGATGCACTCCTGACAACATCTGGGCACACTCCTGATGAGACAGTGGATGGTGTCCTGGGGGATCTCCTCCCAGACCTGGATCAGGGCATCACTGAGCTACTGGACAGTCTGTGGCGCTATTTGGCGGTGTCGGATGCACCAATACATAACGTCCCAGAAGTTCTCAATTGGATTCAGGTCTGGGGAACATGAAGGCCAGTTAATGGCATCCAAGCCTTCGTCGTCTAGGAACTGCCTGCACACTGGCTTAATGAGGCTGGAAATTGTTCTGCACCAAGAGGAACCCAGAGCCCACTGCACCTGGTCTGACGACGAGTGAGGGTTTCATCCCGGTACCTAACAGCAGTCAGGGTACCGTTGGCTAGCATGTGGAGGTCTGGACAGTTTGATCAGAAACATGCACACAACTAGCCTGCTTAAGGTCATTTTGTAGGGCTCTGGAAGTGCTCCTCCTGTTCCTCCTCACACAAAGGAGCAGATACCGGTCCTGCTGCTGTGTTGATGCCCTTCTATGGCCCACTCCAGATCTCCTTGTGTAATGGCCCATCCGTCTCCTGGTATCTCATCCATGCTCTTGAGGCTGTACTGGGAGACACAGCAAACCTTCTTTTGACAGCACATGGATGTGCAATCCTGGAGGAGCTGGACTGCCTGTGCAACCTGAATGGGCTGCAGGTACCGCATCATGCTGCCTGTAGTGACAAAGACACTAGCAAAACGCAAACCTGAAGAAGAATTTGTCAGGAAGGATAAGGAGAGAGCAATTGTCTGTGGCCACCACCTGCAAAACCATTCCCTTTTTGGGTGTTGTCTTGCTTTTGCCTCTCCAGTGCACCCGTTGTCACTTTCGTTTGCACCAAAACAGGTGACATTGATTCACAACCACTTGCTTTCTAACTAGAAAACTTGATATACCTGAAGTTTAATTGTCTTGGTGTTATACTGTGATGATCGCGTGTTCCCTTAATTTTTTTGAGCAGTGTATTTGCATGTAATTGTTTACAGTCGACTATGAAAATGTAACCATACATATCTACTATGGTACAATGGACCATTTTCTTCCTGAATAGAGGACCAAAGATTGTATGAGGACAACATTGACGATAACAAACCAGCCCTGTCACAGTTCTCCGGTGTTGTAATTAACATAGAAATAGAATTGACTGAAGGAACTATGCCACTGAGACTGTATCACTCTTTGGTACACTCCCTCAGTATGGCTGACATGGCAAATCTATTTCAACAATAGTGACTTCAAGTGACACCAGCATATCAGCCTTTTCTCTCCCAACGCGTGTGGCCATCGGTAACTGTTACCATAACAAGCCAGCTAGGACTGTAACGTGCTGCAAAAGGTATGCTAGCAAGCTACGCTTATTTATATATTAAAACTTGTTTACATTTACATGACATTATGCAATCTCCATTTAATTAGGTTATTTCTCATTTTATTCTAATCTTAGAGGTTTCTGTTATCTCCCGATGTTTTGTTTGTTATAATAAGGTGTTTGTGGAAATACAGTATGTACAAAGGACATGTACAAAGTTAATCTTCATAGCGGTCTTATGTAATATGAATAATCTTTTACCATCATTTTAGGAATAAATAAAAAACTGTTATTTTCCCAGGCTGGTTCTCTTAGCATTTTATACATTAAAGAATCAAACAACACTAGCCCAACCATAAAAGATCCAGCACCTTTCATGTATTAAGTTAAGCCGTTGTATGGCACTATAAATATTACAATCATAGTCATACAGTAAAAGTCTCTGGTTAAAGTGAAGTATAAATACTGTAGTCATGCTAAAGGAGAGATTGGCAAGCAGCATACCATAGAGCACAATCATCCATGACACTCTGACTTAAGCTGGGCTGGATACAGGCTTTATTTAGGATTTCACTGTGAAACATGTTTGATGGCCGCCTTTGGTTGGGTAGCAGAGGTGAAGTGCTAGCACCACACCCCAGGCCTGCTGTAACACGAACCCCTTCCTTCCACCGCACTCTCCCCTGACCGGAGAATTATCTCATCTCTCTGTGATGTCAGAGGCTCAGTGGCTCTGACGCCCTCTTAGTAGTGTTAAGGGCATTCGCCAACTCACAATGATTTAGTACCCTGACTGATCTAAACCCCTGTAGTCCATGTTGCGGAATAAGCTCCTATCATGGCTGAGGTAAAAGAACGAAGATGGTCCAGTGCTTCAACTGAGGAGAAGGAGGGTAAAAGGAGGTAGATGACAAAAGAATGCGAGTCGGAGCCACGTTTTAAACAACGTTGAGAGATTTTAATTCACCATCTGGCTTTCAAGGGTTTGTTTTTTATCCTGTCATTCGTCTGGTACAGAACAGGGCAGGCAGTGGTAGTTGCAGGTGGCTGGGAATATTGCCCAGGGTCTTATTAGTGAACACTAGAAAAAAAAGGTTTCAGGAGAATTCCACCAAAATGGAAAGTAAAAACAAAAATACCTTTCTTACAGGACCAAATCCAGGTTGTTTTTCAGCTGGTTTAGTGCCTAATGAACAACACACCCAGGGTGAAACAGTCCTAAGAGAACAACGTTTCAGAACACTAACACCTAGAGGCCTGAAGGGCTGCAATTTACCCCCTCCCTTTCTTGGCTTGGCGCAAGTGGGATGGGGGGGACCAGCTGTGCCACTGTCCCCTAAGGGGTGGGAGGAAGTCCGTTGTCCTCTGTAAGATCCTGTGTTTCAGCCTAATCATTTCGAAGGCTGAATCTGGAGCTAAAACTGAAGCCTTTGCTCTATGACTACATTACTACCAATAGACACCGGAACAGGTCTGAGTTTGAAAAGAGAACATACCAAAATACAGATTAGGATTGGTGCAGGCTGTAATGGACCTTAGGTATGTGTTTTAGAAGTCAATACCGCATAGTTAGTGCTCTACTGAGCCCCGGTACTGACGGATCCGCCCGGTTGTGGAGAGCCAGTAACCGAGATTACATTTCATTTGATGGGAGCCACCATTTCTGTTCAGAAACATAACCCCTTCAGAAGCAAGTCTTAGAATATCCATTTAATATTTTCAATTCAATAAATATACAGAAATGGCTGTGCCAATAATCTGGAGCATCGGAAACGCTTAGTTTGAAATTCTCAGACTGAAAAAGATTCCTATTGCTGATCAACAGAGTTGTTGTCATGTCACCTGAATCTCCTCAAAAATGTAGTGTTAATCTGTGTACCAAGGATCAGAAAAAGGGTGGAGCTGGATGTGATTATTTTTTACCCCCACAAAATATATATAGTTGTTAGGGGTAATAAAAATCCAGCCAAAAATATATATATTTTTTTTATGAAGTTTGTGCCACAATATGCCCACAATTGAAGTGGACACTGAGTGTAATCAAGGTTCTACACAATTATTATTTTCAAATACAATATATTTCTGACTGAAGTTGTAGTCTACAACTGTACTTATGGAATTAATAAATCATTTTTTAGAGCCAGCCTGGTTTGGCTCCTTCATTTATATCAATGGAATTAGGCCAGAAAAGGTCAAAGTATGTACATTAATAAGGATTCAATGGTGGGTGCTGACATTATAACAGCTGTTAGGGGTTAGGGCATTGTGGGTAACGGAGTACCAGATGAGTAACAAAACTACATCCTTTTAACAAGCATTCACATTGTGCTGTTCGTCAGCAGATAATATCGTACCCATTTGGCAAAGACAACATTCAGTAAGCATCAACCGTTACCACATGAATCTTCCCGGGGATGTGACGGGGAGACACTGTACAGAATATGCTCCTATTGAATGAAATAGTCGTCTTTGACATGACTGCCGTAACTATTAGACATGAGGATGAGTGGATATAAACACTAAAAATACCTTCAGGGTTGAGTCTTTTTCTGCTATATCCATGATATTTTTACATCTGTTTCCCAATTTACAACATTATTTAATGCTCCAGGGAGAATCTTCCAATAAGCACAGATCTGGGATAAGTTTAATCTGACACACTGAGTCGAGTGGTCAAACAAAACTTACCCCAGATGGGCATTCTGGGTAAACTTCACCTAGTCTGTTTATAAACATTTCATTAACACTACATCGGAATGACACTGAGCCATGTAACAGAAATAATAACTACTTATCAGTAGCCTGATTGCACCAAGATCCTAAAAAGTCACAAAAAACATGTAAATGCTAAGTGACCGCTGGTGATGTCAAAGATTAAAAATAGGATGCAAGTCTTGGGGTCCAACTTAACATTGTTGCCGGATGTCGGCTTGGCAAGTGTTTCACGTCTTGGATTTCCGATGACTATGTCTGACAGATTTTCCTGGTAAATAGTATATAATGTGCGGACTTAAGGTTCTTCTACTTCTGCAGTCAGTGAGGCACTGTAACACAGGTGACTGTCTAGGGTTTGATTAGCATAGGTCAGCCGACAGAAAAAATTATCTATGGGGAACCTGTTGTGGTCTGAGGTGAAATATTCTATTCTTATGGCCCAGCCACTGATGAGAAGTTCCGGTGACTTATTATCCCACACTGAAGTTTACATAGAAAACACCACATAAAATAAACAAAAACAAGGCCATCAAATAAAAATACTTCTGCGACCATCAGTGCTTCTCTCGTGGTTTCATATACAGTATATAAATGTAAAAGGAGTTAAAAAAACATACAACGTAACCACAAAACAAGAAATGAGTGCAATGACAAACCGTGCGCAGATGCCCCCTTGATTTTCTCCCGAACTTTGACATGCCTAGCTAGCGAATCGGGAGCTCTGGTCTAGCACCCAGTGATGTCTCTCTTTCGCTCTACTCGTGTCAGTTTCAAACCAGTTCATTTACTAAGTCAACTTGAGTCAAGTTAATCTCGTGTCCTTGTTTAGAGTCGGTTGCCACCGCTGAAGGGGCATACAAAGTGGTGCAAAATTAAATCCGTAGTGGTTGCTGATGGAAAATACATAAGGAAGAAAAAGTATTTATTGGCATCCGCACTTCTGAACTTCCTGCCTGTCAGGGCTTCCATTAAAAATGGGCGGTTCTGAGGGAATTCACTCAGTTAAATGGGGAGTGTTAATTATTTTACACCCAGATCCATACCTGGGTGTAGGCCCACAAACCTTCCTTAACAAACCCCCCCCAAACCGTTTCTGCTACCGGTTTCTCCGTACTTTGTGCTGTCTGAGTGCCCAACATTCTGAGCTGGGCTTAGCCCTGGGCTAGATGAACTTAAAGCACTTAGTCTTGTCGTGGGGAAGGCGCGTTTTGAAGAGCACAGAGTCCACGCGGAACTGCGTGTAAAGTAAGGGCATGTAGCCGTACACCTTGACAAAGAAGTTGATGCACTTGTGGCGCTCGTGGAAGTGCGAGTCGTCGTGCGACAAGGCCTGCGGGCAGCCGGGGCAGCGGAAGGTCCAACGAGATGTGACCTGGTGGAGGGAGAGAGAGAGATAGGGTCTGCATGTTTTCAGAACAACGACACTACCAACTAGAATTTTAAATCCTGGTCTGGAGCTAGTTTGTAAGCAGCTAACTGCTTTAGGCAGTGATGTTTTTGTTCTAGAATGTTTTGTAGCTCGACACATCAATACAGCACTTACCAATGGTGTCACATGGGCTATTAAGGTAAGTGCCGATACATGTGTTAGACTAAGGGTAGTTAGTGGTCTGGGTTTTACGTTTGGTACATGTACAGTATAATTACTGTGTATGCTGCTCATGTAAAATTAATGTTAAACATCTGACAGTACCCAGTGAAAAATATTACACTTGTACCCATGGAACTGAAAGATAGGCTCCACCCCTGCATATTCCATATGTTTTTATTACCATGAATACTTATAACATATACCTGCACAGAATTATTTCCTTCTACACTTACAAGATGGAATACAGTATATAATTATATCAAATAAATTTAGAGTTACTCTTACTGTCTAGCAAAATGGAAGATGCTTATTAGAAGATGCTTATTATTCTCTACAGGCATTATTCAAAGGCCTCAAAGGGAATTTCTGTAACACATTTTATCAAAGCGTGTCATTAATTCTCAAACCAATGCTAGGAAAGTCATGGAATTTTCAATTCCCTTTATATCAAAGGGCCTAAAACTGGGGGTGGAGAAAGTTTCTGGGTCCCAAAATGTCTTCGACTTGAATGGTTTAATTAGTCTAGTGGCAATAAATATGCATATACTATAAATAAACAGCTTTAACAGATTTCATGGCTAGCCCAAGTGTAGGTTTTCAATGTGATCTTGTTAACACAGGACTAAGCGTGTCAGGTTGACTAAGTGGGTTTGTCCAACTGACCTTGATCGGGGGCTTCCGTGTGATATGTGACACCAGGAAGTTCATGGCGATGTCCTCACAGTTGATGTAGTCGTCAACCATGTCGCGGATGGCCTGGGGCATGACATACGAGTACAGGTAGGCGTAGTACTGCAGCAGAAGAGAGACAAAACGTACGAATGAATCACTTCAGGCCAGGAACAATGTTTCAAAACGATAAAGAAAATACTGAATAAAAATGTGTCTTTCTTGGCTAAGATGCCTCGAGGAGAAAGTGAGATAGCAAGGACCATGTCAAAAGAAAATTAGTGTGATTTCAGAAGAGCAGTAAGATATCAGTTGCTTTAATTCAGTGACTTAGTCACACGTGCAGATGTTCTACATATCAGTGCTCCCTGACATCAAACCTACTATGCTTGTGCTGCAAGTGTCCCGCTAGACCAAATTAAGTGCCAAGCTGTGTGGCATGGAGGTCAGAGGTTTGTATGTCCATCACCCTGGGAGGGAAAGAGGGGAAAGATTTTTACCTTGTGAAAGAAAGCGGCGCCTGTCAGGACCATGGAGAGTTCACAGGAGTAGTTGGAGTTGTAGAGCCACGACTGGTGGTTGACGTCCCAGGCGTGGAATCTCCCAGGGAAACCCACTATTCTGTCCCTGGCTTCACGCCAAACCCTGAAAGACAAACCACAAAGCAACCAGAATTAATTACTACAACCTGATAAACACTTGCCAATGCAGTTCGATCAATAATAGGGAAACCAAGTCCCTATAAAAGGCTTTCCAGACAGGAAGCAATGGGGCGGAGCCTTGTTCATTGTTTAACAACATAGGGTACAGCGGAGTCCATATTTCTATGACTGGACAAGTCCGCCTTCTGCCTAGCTTCATTGAAGATTTATGCCACGTGTAGCTAGCTGGTGTCTGGAAAGCCTTTCAAACAGAAAGAACGAAATGAGAATTGCACAACAAGTGGGGTACCTGTCGGCCTATTATGAAAATCAATAGCTGACAAAGTCTCAACGGCTTGTCAGAAGGGATGTGATTTATAGACGCATTCCTCTGTCCCACCCACACCCGAGAGGATATCTTCTCTGTGTGAACTAACATACCCTAACACAGGCGTGCAGACAGGCCACAGACAGGCCACAGACAGACCACAGACAGACCACAGACTGACCACAGACTGACCACAGACAGACCACAGACAGACCACAGACAGACCACAGACAGACCACAGACAGACAGACCACAGACAGACAGACCACAGACAGACAGACCACAGACAGACAGACCACAGACAGACAGACCACA